>MJUU01057804.1:11340-22978 GCA_002080025.1 Modiolus philippinarum | reverse complement strand
AAGTTAATTTTGCATAACATAAGTGTACTATTTTTCAAAATATCAAATAAAATATAGGGTAATCGTTATATATATCTTCCTCATGCATAGCTCTGTCCTTAGCTGAATTTTGGCTTTTCTTTTTAGATCCTTTTGGTATTTTGATCTCTATCAGCTTTTACACGTTTTCGGTTAATCGACTTCCAATCGTTTTGTTTTGATCTGCACTGATGAGACATAAGTTGTTGAAATGCGCATATGCAGAAAATGAATTAAAAGTAACTTCGGTATTTTGCTGTTTATTTAAGCAAAATCGAAATTGAAATTTGTAGCTTTTTACATACCAATGGTTGGGAAAATTAATAACGAATGGGATAACTTAATAATATTTAATATATTTTATTCATACATCGCATGTTCCTCGAAATTTTTACATTGTTATCACATGAAAAATTGTTTGAACGATGAAATAAGGGAGATGTATTGTGAAAAATTAATTTTTCTAATGATACGTCAAGTTTAAACCGGTTTTGACCCGTTAGATAAATTTTCTTTATTCAACGTATGTAATAAATGAAATAAATGATCATAAATGATCATCACAGTACTGGGTAAAAGAATCTTGAATCAGAATCATCACAGTACTGAGTAAAAGGATCTTAAATCAGAGTTCGGACTGAAACTTCAAATTTTTCCACAAGGGACTGATATCTTTAAAAAAACTTTTTAACTGATCGTGTGAGACGGAATTTTTGGAAGCCTTGATTAATAAGGCGGTCACGGAGATAACTATGTTTAATGAAAAAGTCTAATTTGTGCTAGCTCTCGCGTAGCGAATCAATTGTGAAACCTACACTCCGTATCTAGGAGAAGCTGGAATATTTATATTATTATTTTGAAATTAAAATTGTCCCTTTTGTCGTAAATTTAAGAACTGAGATGACCATTTTCGTCGAATTCGAGATGTAAGTTCAGAAAGATGTAAATCTAGTGATTTCTGTCGTTTTCTGTATCTCTAATTCTGGCGGATATATTAATGGCATCCATTTAGTAAAAGATGCGTTATTGATGGAAAGAACATCATCAATATATCTATAAATGAGCTTGAAGGATCTAGCATCTTTGTTTTTATTATCTTTTACGAGTCCCTGAAGAAAGTCAGTCTCGTAAGAATATAAAAACAAGTTTACGAGCAGAGACCATTGGTAAATAGCACCTTCAAATGTGACAGATATATTATCAATTAGAAAATCAAACATACTGCACACTGACAATTTTTTTTTATATAAACTTCAATATATTTTAAATTAACGTTTTATCTGTATAGTAGGTATGGTTATAAACAAAATATAAATCAACTTACATTCAACTTTATTTACAAGAATTATAAGCGATTCCTCTGCAATATCGTACATATCTGTTTTTACAAGAATTTAAGAATACATTCGAATTATCAAAAGAAAAAAAAAAAAGAAGAGAAAAAAAAAAAAAAAACGCACCACATAAATTCTTTACGACCGCTTAGAACTGATAATATCACGCTGGTCCATGATAACGTAGTGACAACGGTGCCAAC
This sequence comes from Modiolus philippinarum, assembly GCA_002080025.1. Classification (NCBI taxonomy): domain Eukaryota; kingdom Metazoa; phylum Mollusca; class Bivalvia; order Mytilida; family Modiolidae; genus Modiolus; species Modiolus philippinarum. The sequence continues at coordinate 21,423 of MJUU01057804.1, read as the reverse complement.
GCACTGACAACGGTATTTGCAACGCAGAGACAACGGGAAAATATGGCAGTGAGAAGCCACAAGTTTTTATTTTATGAATTTTAGTCAGTTAAGTATTTAATTCTATTGTTAACAATACTCACACGGAATGTAAAAATTATTCAGAAATCGTTGTATCGCTTTTTAAAAGTTTTTCGAAATAGTTATATTATGATAAAACTGAAAACCGTTGGAACGCTCATACGGAAATGTGTGTTATTTTGGAAATTTTCTGAAATTCTCGTTAAAATCCATAAATGTATGAATGGAACCTAAAGCATAAAGAAACACACTACCTTTCTGTTTCTTTTCAAAATATTTCTACTTGTTGAACATTTGTAAATTAGTACTTTAATGCTATTTTTCAAGTCAACGCACAGTACAACAATTTCATTACAACGCAAAACCAACGGTGAAATAAATAGCATATCATATATCCTGTAAGAAATATCTTAAATTTCAAGTTAATTTCAGATAAAAATGTGGTCAACTACATTTTATTTTTTTATTTTTTGTTATTTTTTATTAAAAAAACTGAGGAAAATACTTCCTCCATATATTGATGCTTAATTCATGGGACGATCAAGTTTTAGATAACTATCACACGCCCACTTGTCTAACATATGTAATTGTACGAGAACCATTGGCCATCAAATGCCGATCTATCACGACCAAAAGAGATGACACATTGTTTTCCGATAAACTTTGCAAGGGGAAAATCCGCTTTTATTAGTTTCTAAGTTTGATATATTCTCCATTTAGTGTGATAATGGGATACACGCATGACATGGGACCGACTGTTTGTTCTAGGCATTAAGCTCGAAGCATAAGTGTGACAAATAAGCTGTATGGTTCTGGAGTGCAATTTGAATTGATTTGATTCAAAACATAGTTGTGATATTGTAGAGCATGTTATAGTACGCTTCAAATAAATCAAAAGTTTATCGCTGTTGGGAAGTATTGGTCAGCATTTCTTTACTAAATTGGCAAGGAATCTCGTCCTGTCCCACTGGTATTTCGACTTCAAACACACGACAGCTCGAACCAATGGAATCTCGAGTGTAATTTACTGTGAGTTTCTGGTTTTAGATATCTCTGATAGTTTTCACTGATTTTTTACTTCAAAAACTATGAATTTAGGGAACTTGAGGGGATCTATGCGCGACACGTAACCAGTCCGAAAAGTGACGAGTGACGAAGTACATCAATCAGACTTTCCGTGAATCTTGAAAATACGTTCAAAAGTGGTCCCTAATCCAGACCCCTAATTTAGAGTTACATCTGCAAAAAGACATCGACTTTTATGCAATTTTAATTTTTTTCGTTTTTTCACTTCCACTTGACAAAGTCATCACAAAGTGCATGTTTTTTTTAATAAATCAAAAATCGGATGTATGAGAGTAGTTTCAGCTCACTAGGGCAACTTACAGACTAATTATATCATTAAGTAATACGTCAGACTGTTGTCTTTGCGTTGTACCTGAATCGTTGTCTTATGCGTTGCATTATTTTCAATGCTAATACGCGATTTTACGAAGATCTGGAACATTTAAATCTTGGGAAAACATGAAAAATGACATAACATTTCGTAATACTACTTTATTCATTCATAAAATGAATATATTTTAGAGAAAAAATTAGGAAATTCCACAAATGACACTTATTTTTTGTTCGACCGTTCAAATTGTTTACAGTTTTATTCTTAAACACAAGTTTTCTACACTTTACTAATGTAACATCCCGATTCCGCAATACTTTTTTCATTCCGTGTGGGTATTTTCAAATTTTTAAGTGATTACAATAAAATCTTAAAACAACAAAAATAAAATCTACCGTCAGATTTACGCGTGTAATACCATATATTTCCGTTGTCTATGCGTTGCAAAGACCGTTGTCACCGCGTTGGCACCGTTGTCAGTGCGTTATCATAGACCAGTGTGAATATAGTCATTTCATTTTCATTCAAAACAAGACTTACCTGCATGTCAGACTGGTGCATTAAAGTCGAAAACTAAGCGTCTTTTGTATTAATTCCTACTCTACTACATGTGATCCTGAGTTAATTGTATTTTACAATGTCACACATATTATAATGATAAAGTGAATTTCTAGTTTATTTTACTCATCTTCTAGAATTCAGAAATGTCTGTTATATTTATACAATTGCTACATTCAATATGATTTTGTCAATTTAATTTTAGATTTTATCTGCTGAAGAGACATAAGTTGTCGAAATGCGCATATGCAGAAATAAATTCACAGTAACTTCGGTATTTGGTCGATGCCACTGCTGGTGGACTGTTAGTCCCCGAGGGTATTCACCAGCCCAGTAGTCAGTACTTCGGTGCTGACCCGAAAGCCGTTACTATTTCTAACCTTGCAATATCTAATTTTTTGTAAATTTTGTTGAAACTAAGGAGTATCTCCCTCATGCAAAACACTGTCCTTAGCTGTGTTTGGCTTTACATTTATATCAACATTTTTGAGTTAATGGTCTTCCAAAATTTTAGATTTTATCTGCACTGAAGAGACATAAGTTGTCGAAATGCGCATATGCAGAAAATAAATTCACAGTAACTTCGGTATATAGTTATTTAAAAACATGTTCTGTATATAGTTATTTAAAAACATGTTCCTGTAAAAGGTAGTGTTGACCCGATGTCTTATTGGACACGAAATAACAGCACATAGTTTTATTCTTAACATGTTGTCCTACTTAAATGCATTCCATGCAATTGTTCTTACATTATTCAGCATGTTTTAATTCTATATATGAATACTACCGATATCAAGTGCAAGTTTTACACTGCTAGGGTCTCTTAGATACCATTTACAATCGACGCTGGTTCCAAAATCTTCCAATTTTTAAATGCAATCTATTTATTATACCCCACTTCAACGGGCGGTATATAGTGATCATGGTGTCCGTCCAATCGTCCGTTCATTGGTCCATCCTCCATAGAGATTCCCTAATACTTTAACAGAATATTCAGTGCATATTGTCATTGTGCAATTACTTTTTAAAAATAAGATAGGATTCAGTTTTTTTAATCAATGGGGGAACAGTTACGGCCCTCGAAAGAAGTGAATATCCCAAATTGTCTACTGCACTTAGTTGATTTTCTGAGGACGTAAGCTCGAGGGAAATACCCCCAGTGTAGTGGACAATTTATGATATTCACTGTATTCATAGGTCATAACTATTTTGTTATACTAAGCAAATATTCGATATAGTATTGCAATTTTTAAATTGAAAGCAAAATATACTTTCAAAATTTCACTCATCTGTGCTGTTTACTGGAAATGGTAAGTTTATAGACGTAATTTTCTTGTGTTATTCAACGATGAATAATAGGGATATCCCATTAACATTGCCACTTCTTGGGTATTTCATCGGTGAATAATATGGTTCTTCCACGGACGTTGTTATTTTCTGGGTATAATCACTGTTGAATACTAGTTTTATTTACTGCTGGCAACAACAAAAAGCAAAATATCCAGATTATTTCATGTGGTGTGACTATGTCTCAACCAATAGAATTGATTCTTTATTATTAAAGGTACACAGCATTGTACACGAAAGATAAAGCCCAAATGACTTCCAAAGTTATGAAACAATCTGTTGAAAATACATTTTGATTTATTTATTTAACTTTATTCCAGAAAAAGACATGGGTCTTGGGATAGCTACATTGATAATTTGATAGCACAATCAACAGATGTTTCCGGTGAAGCCCACTGTGATAGAGTTTGCATAATTGGACTTGACGATGGTACTCCCTGGACAACCGATGGGCATCCCCATTCCATGAAGCTGCAAGGCCATGAAGGTGAAGACATAGCCAATGTTTTTAAATCAAGGGACTTTTTTGCATTTATGGCAAATGGGGTTAAAGCAGAAGATATCAAATACCAATTTTTACGTAAAGAAGATGGAAAGATTGTTCTTGCGAAAAAGAGAGAATCTGGAGCAGTAACATTGCAGGCTACAAATTCAGCTATAGTTATTGCCCATACCCCAGAAGGTAAACAACAAGGTAACACAAATAAAGCTGTAGGAGTTATTGCCGAATACCTAGAAATGCTGGGTATGTAATACATGAACAATATATGTCGATGTCAGCACGTAATTGTCATATGTTAGCTTATTCAGTTGTGACAATTCTTACAATTACTGAAAAAATTAAACATGTTATAACATCCTACTAAGATATTAGTTTACTTTTTATAATCAGTGGTTTTTCACAGTTATTCTTTACTATCGAGCGTGTACAGTGATTATTGAACAGAGCAAAAACACTGTCCCAAAAGCTGCCAAGCCAGGAATTTGTTCAACCTGTGCTAATTTCATCCCTCGAGAAATTCTATAGTATCATTGAAACATATGACGTGTCAGTATCTAAAATGAAACTGGACATTTTCAGCTAGAATATCGTCTTCCCGAATTTGACTACCCATTTTGACATTTTCCTAGATTTACTCACTTACAGTGTGACGGGTACTGTTAAGAGAGCAGGGCATGCTAACCCTTCCGGAGCACCTGGTGTCACTCTCAAATTCACTGGAGTTCACAGTGCCTTTGTTTTGACTGTTGTGATTTCTATTTCTGTGCTTTGTATTTGTCTAACGTCATTGTTTTCTGTGTCTAACGTATTTGTTTTCTATATACTCGTTTTGGCCATGTCTTTGGACTTTTATAAAATTCCACTCCTTTGTTCCTTCGGTATTCTACCGCCATTGTTTCAAGTTAGGTGATCTTCTCTGTTGTTCAGCAATACAATTCTACCATAAAATGGTAATGAATATACTTATCAAGACGAGTATCACTGATGTCTTGATTAAAACAGATCAACAAGATATTTAATCAAGCAACGGCAGTAGAATACCGAAGGAACAAAGCACAAGAATATATGAATCAAGAGTCAGACTCGAGAGACAATTCAAAATAGGAGAACACCAGAAGACTAAAGACACAACATAAAAAACTTAAGAACAACACATTCACAAAATACACGCCCATCAAACAATAAAAGTTGTTAATATGTAACTTATTGGTTGAAGCATTGTTAAAAAATACGTTATTTTACGTAAAAGTGGATTGTTTTCTAAATGTTGCCACATCATATCTTTACAACTTACCTACATTTTATTAACTTGCATCCAACCAGTAAACTGTCGTCCTGACGTTTTACATACGTTCAGCTAACTTTTCTCAAAATGTACCACCAAGTCTCACATATGGAAAATGTTCCATACACAAAACTTAAGCAGTACTGTGCATTACAAGCAAATTTGTCAAAATATATTAACATATTCAACATTTTAATTCTGCTTCAGATACATAGATCTATATACACACAATACTTGAAAACTGGTGTAAATATATATTAATCCTTCCCGAGAAATCGAGATATAAGGGAGAGGAAGCTGTCAAATGCTGACTGAATAGCTTTTTTGCAGTATTGCTCCAGTTTAGTGTATTCTTCATTTTCCACATCTTGACGTTATGGTGACATCTTTAAGTCAGAACGCATCACTGTGTGAATATCTTATTCCTTTTCACGATTAAACCATTTATTTAATCTTCGGTATTCGTTTGCCTTCCAATAAATCCAATGTTAAAATATCTGTTATGTATAAAATGCTTCGCTAAAAATAATTAAATCTTTTATTTATTCCATAAATCAGTCTGTTTTAGCCAACTTCCTGGCTTCCTACACATACAAGTAAAGAAAAACAGATATACGTCTCATTTGTATTTTTATGAAAAAGAAAGGAAATGGGGTAAATGTCAAGGAGACAACATCCCATATCCAGGTTAAAACGACCCAAAACAAAACATCTAGGGGTCACCATATGGTCTTCAGCACAGTGAGGAACCTCACACCATATAGTAAGCCCTAAATGGTCCCGAAAAGGTAAAAAGTGAATAAATCAATGGAAACAAACCACATCCAATAACCCAAATATCAAGAAACTTGCGGTGGGGTTAAACTCGTTTTCTTGGATCCAAACCCTCCCCTATGTGTGGTGAATGGCTAAAAATAAATACACAAAAAGACTCACAGTAAAAATCAAACTAGAAAAAAGTCCAACGTATCAAGACGAGTGCCCTTACATTGAAGTACATAAAACATGAAGACAATACACACAGGTACTGTCCGGACAAATGCTTGCAGTTGCTGACAGCTAGCTAAGGACATAATTTCCGTTGACTATGATATCAAGCCTTCTTACATATGAAATTTCAATTGAAATACTTCTAAATAGATTTGGTATAACAACATTATCAATTATGAAAGAAGAACATGATATTGTGCAATGCCAAATACTGCCAATATGAAATATTGTTTAAATTTAGTTATGGTGTAAAGCATTTAGGAGATGATCAATATTTTTGCCAACAAAAACCAGAAGTAAAGATTTAACAACAATGCTGTATTTATGTCCTTTATGAATAAGTTTGTTCAACGGATTAATAAGTTTGGAAGGGCAATTTTTGAATTAATGCGCTTTGTAAATGATATTGCCATAGAAGTTTGGATGTGAAATGCACTTATTCCGGTAAATTAAATATTCTTAAATCATTCGTTAAAATGTTGAGTGAATAAATTCATCTCTTATCCAGAGCTTTTAAATTAACATTTTACACAGATCCAAGTATCCAAACATCCATTACTGTGTAAACATTATTACCGCATCATTAATTTCCAGGAGAGGTAGGAAATGACAACAATTAACAAAATAATCAAATATTTTCTAATTCATGGCTTAAAAGTTGTAACATAAGTAACGTGTTAAGGTAGCTTCATTTTATAAGAAAATTATCAGAGGTGTTGAATTTTACTCCTAAAATATAATGGTGGCTTATTAAAGATTTAAAAATTTATGGAATAAAAAAAAATATAAGAATGCGGCTTGTTTCCGAATCCGGTTTATTTTGTATATATTGTCATAGTCCATGGGCTGGAATAACCCCCCCCCAGCCCCCTGTATCCCCCACTTCCCAACCCCACCCATTTTTTTACACCCTCTCTTCAAAATAAAACATGTTAACACGAGCATAACCTGCACGCACTGTTGGAACAGGACACATTTTACACCCACCTACCGAAATTTTGAAAAATTTCGTTTTTCGTTCAAGTTTTTCTTTCAGTTGCTTAAAAATGCTTCCCAGTTATAAAAACGATGTATCAAATGATTGCTTATTGTATGAGCTTTACAAAGAACCCAAATTTTTATAATTTCTATGCCCAATACGTTCCATAGCGCCATTAAACGTACCGCTACCCCTATGAAATATTGAGGAATATTTAAATATTTTCATTGAAATAAGTTTGATGGTCTAAAGAACCCAAAGTGCATTTCGATTCCCCATTCTGAAAATTGTTTTTAGTTTTTCAATCTATTTTCTTGAATACAAAACATTTTAACATAATGTTAACATATTTTTAATGACCAAAGTTTTATTTTCAAATAGACCAAATAAATGGATCTTTGAATATTTCCGATTTTTGAAAAAGTTTTGTCATTCTTTTGCCCAATATTACTTTTTAGTCAACAAATATCATTTAAAGTAGGTATCAAATGAAAGCTTATTATATTTGCTTTAAAACTATTACACATAATGGCCATTCTTATGTAATATAAACATCATACATCAATAGAACTTATCCCTACCCCAACAAATTTACTGTAAAATTGTCAATTTTTTGTCTTTGTTCGCATAAAAATAACAAGAACACGCAAAATGTGTGTTGTGTATGACAATGTTTCATCAATTATACCATGCTTTCGTATTTTAACAGCCATTTGTCGACTTAAACTCAATACTTTGCCTGAAATTGATGAAAAATGGGAATTTTCAACATTTCAGATTTGTCCAAATTTCACTGTTAAATCGTTATATACGCCAAATCTGGAGGATATATCTGCAGATATGCCTATTAATTGTTCTAATCGATACATTAGATGTCTGAAAACATTGTTAAGAAAAACAAGAAGTGTTTGATGTGACTCAAAATACTGAAAATCTTATCCCTACCCCAACAGATTTTCCATAAAATTGTCAATTTTTTGTCTATGTTCGCAACAAATTAACTCAAACACGCAAAATGTGTGTTGTATATGACAATGTTTCATAAATTATACCATGATTTCGTATTTTAACAGCCATTTGTTGACCTAAACTCAATATTTTGCCTGAAATTGATGAAAAATCTGGAGGATATATCACAGATATACCAATTAATTGTTCTAAGCGTTACATTAGATGTCTGAAAACTTTGTTTAGAAAAACAAGAAGTGTTTGATGTGACTCAAAATACCGAAAATCTTACCCTACCCAAACAAATTTTCCTTAAAATTGTCAATTTTTTTCTATGTTCGCAACAAATTAACCCAAACACGCAAAATGTGCGTTGAATATGATAATGTTGCATGAATTACATCACGATTTGGTAATTTAACAGACGTTTGTTGACTTAAACTTAACATTGTGCCCAAAATTGATGAAAAATGGGATTTTTCAACATATTAGATTTGGCCAAAGTTCACTGTTAACCCTTTATATATGGCAAATCTGGATGCTATATCTGCAGATATGCCAATTAATTGTTTTAAGCAATACATTAGTTGTCTTAAAACAGTGGTTAGAATATCAAGGGGTGTTTAATGTGACTCAGAATACAGAGAATCTTACCCCTACCCAAACAAATTTTCCCTAAAATTGTCAATTTTTTGTCTATGTTCGCATAAAAATAACCAGAACACGCAAAATGTGTCTTATATATGACAATGTTCCATGAATTACATCATGATTTGGTATTTTTACAGGCATTTGTTCACTTAAACTCAATATTTGGCCCACACTGACGAAAAATGGGAATTTTAAACATTTCAGTTTTCTCCAAAATGCATTGTTAAATCGTTATATATGTCAAATCTGGAGGATTCATCTGCAAATATGCCATTTAATTGTTATAAGCGATACATTAGTTGCCTTAAAACCTTGTTTAGAAAATCAAGGAGTGTTTAATGTGACTCTAAATACCGAAAAACTTACCCCTAACCCAACAAATTTTCACTATAAAAGTCATATATTCACATAAAATTAACGAAAACACAAAATCTGCATTGTATTTAACAGAATTTGCATAATTTCTATCAAGATTTGTCATTTTAAGTCCCACTTGTCAGCTTAAAGTCAATATTTTGTACAGAATTGATGAAAAATGGGAATTTTCAGCATTTCAGATTTGTCCAAAATTCACTTTTAAATAGTTATATGTTGCAAATATGGAGGATTTATATGCAGATATGGCAATTCATTGTTCCAACCGATATATAAGTTATCTAAAAACAATGTTTAGAAGAACGAGGAGTGTTCAATGTAACTCTAAATACGAAAATTTTACCCCTACCTAAAGAAAATGTTGCTTAAAAATCCCCAGAATATGTATGCCTGTACATTTATATGAACAAAACCTTTCTTTTTAAAACAATGCATTTTATTTATCGCCAAAATATGGAAAAAATTGTATATTTTGGGCGATTTTCATGAAAAATGGGATTTTTCTGCATTTCGGATTTTTGCAAAATTCAAAGTTGAATTGTTGAATAACTGCCAATAAACCACACACATGATCTTATTTGTATGGGAGTCTCTGTGTATTTTGGTGTTTGATATAATATGTTATTGGGCCTTTATACAATGTTTTAGCTTTGCAAGCTGAATATAATGAAATAAATTGTGTTGAATATTTGTGGAAAGGGGTTATATAATTGTAATTTATGAAACTTTAGTTATTCTAAAATGTTTAAAAAACACATTTCTTATGGTTCAGACATAATGAAAGGATATCTAATCAACATTTTCAAGTTATATATCAATTTCATGAAGTATTTGCATCTCAAATTCAAAACAGCAGAAATTCTGAAAAACGGAAAATTCCCAATTTGCATACAATTTAGAGCAGAAGAGTCAAAAAGAGACCCCTTAAAAAGTTTAAATCTACTTAAATGATCTTTTGCATGTCAGCTTTAGTGAAATACACACTAGAATTC
>MJUU01057804.1:0-11158 GCA_002080025.1 Modiolus philippinarum | reverse complement strand
TGCATCGGCAATTATTAAATATATATTCAGATTTTTACGACCATAAAGTCAGAAATTCGAAATTGTGAAAAAATCGAAAATTCCAAAAAATTCCCATTTTTCAAAAATGTTATACCGAAAATCAAAATTTTATGGACTTTAATGGTTATATTTTCCAACATTGTATCACAACTGATAAGTTAGGCATAAAAACTAGATCAAATGACGAGGGTTATTTATCTGAAAGGAAGTGACAGCCTAAAATTGCATTTCGCTATTTTTTTGCAGGGGGAGGGGTACATTTTTTGTATCCCCAGATCATAAAAATGGAATAAAGTGCCCAAACTTGAGTTCATTGTAAAGAATATTAAATTACCTTTAATTTGGTATCAAATTTAAGTACACATTACCTATCATTAAATAATTATGGAGCTTAAAAGATGAAACTTAGGTTAAAACGAAAATACAAGAGTTTTTCGTGGTGTACTATAAAAGTGACCCTATACTGTCTATGCGTGCAGGTTATGCTCGTGTTAACATGTTTTATTTTGAAGAGGGGATATAGGAGGACTGAAAAAAAATCGGTCTATTTGGGAAGGGGGGGGGGGTGCACGGAAAGTGATATCAGCCCAAGGCCTATCATATTTGTTCATATTTGTAACATTTAAAAAAATGTTAAATTAAAAAAGAGTTTCTCTCGTCATACAGTATGCAAATATTTATACATACAAATTAAAGCATATTTCTCTGTCTTCAATCAATCCCCGAAAATCAATCATATAGTAATAACCCATCTCAATCTTCAGCATATACTACAGATGCATGATCATATTAAACACACTTGCTTAACAGGTTTATGTATACTACATGGCAGCCATCTGGTCAGTTTTGTGTCACTATTTTTTGTCGTCATAAATTCAAACAGAAATCGATGTTTTTGAACCATATGAAGAATATTTCAATATAAATTATCATGATCTCAGAAAAAATCTATATCTTCTTTTTTTATCATAGTTGACCTCGGACTAAAACGCATATCTTCTATTTTATCATAGTAATTCATTATCTTTTTATTAATCCTATCACACGAGTTATGCTACGTTCTCATCACGTTGTCATAACGTTTGTAAACTAACATCAGACTGCACGTTACAAAGACGTATATATTATGTTTGTGAAGGTTTTTTTGTTTTTTTTTGTGTTTTTTTCCAAAACGTATCTAACACGTTCTGTGAATGTTACAGAAAATGTTAAATTATAACGTTTCAAACACGTTGTATAAATGTTATTCTTTTACACAACGTTAAAACGTAATGCAAATGTACATATGAAAAAGAAAGGAAATGGGGTAAATGTCAAGTAGACAACATCCCATCTCAAGGTTAAATCCACTCAAAACAAAGCATCTAGGGGTCACTGTATGGTCTTCAACATGCCATATCGGAAGCCCTAAATGCCCAAAAAGAAAGTACCAAAGTGATAAACCACATCAAATAACCGAATATTAAGTAACTTAAATTTTATAAGAAGACAAGGACAAGCCAATGACCGACATATTCCCGATTGGGACAGGTGCTAAATTTGAGGCGTGGTTGAACTCGTTTTCTTGGATCCAAACTCTCCCACTTTGTGTGGTGAATGGCTAAAAATGAATACATAAAAAGAATCTAAATAGAAATAAAAAAAGTCCAACATATCAAGAGAAACCTTTACAATTAAGTACATAAAAATGAAGACAATATACATGGGCACTGTCCTGACAAATACTCGCAGTTACTGACAGCTAGTTAAGGATATAATTTCCGCCGTTGACTATGATATCAGGCCTGCTTACAAACGAAGCTTCAATTAAACGACTTTTAAATAGATTTCGTATAACAACACCATCAATTATGAAAGAAGAACATGATATTGTACAATGCCAAATACTGCAAAAATGAAAATGCAATGCCAAATACTGCAAATATGCAAAACTTTTTTAATTAATATATGATATAAAGTATTTAGAAGCTGATCAATATCTTTGCCAACAAAAACCAGAAGTAAATATTTAACAAATATGCTGTATTTATATCCATTATAAATAAGTTTGTTGAACGGAATATTATGTTTTGAAGGACAATTTTTGAATCTATGCGCTTTGTAAATGATATTTCCATAGACGTTTGAATGTGGAATTCCCTGTTGAATAAGAGCCCTGCATGTAGAACTAAATTTTCTTAATGAGTCAAGGTATTCATAATAAAATTTAGAGAATGTTTTTATCAATTTATGATATCTAAACCCTTGATGCAAAAGTTTTTCAGTGAGACAAAGATTTCTGTCGTTGAAGTCAGAAACATCACTACCTACTCGTGCAAATCGAACAAGTTGTGAAATGTAGACCCCGTAAGAAGGGGCTAACGGAACATCGCCGTCGAGATGGGGAAAATCAGCTATAGGGAAAGAAAAATCTTCACTTTTATTAAAAAAACTTTAGTGTTTAACTTTCCTTGATTTAGTGATATATCAAGATCGAGAAAAGGTGTATGATCGTTGCTGCTATTGGATTTATTTAAAGTAAGTCCAGCATGACAAATTTCGTATGTAATTTAGAAAATTAAGGATTATTTAAAGCCAAACTATCGTCCAAATACATATATGTATTGTTAAAAATATCCACTAAATCCTGTTTAGAAGGGTCTTTTTGAAATTTGGCAATGAATTGTGACTCGTAGCAATAAAGAAATAAATCTGCTATGAGAGGTGCACAGTTGATACCCATAGGAATACCCGTTTTTTGCCGATAGACTGTATCACCGAAACGAACAAAAATATTATCAAGAAGAAAATTTAATGCTTTCATAATATCCTGACAAGTCCAGTTGGTATATTTGTCATGTTCATCGTCACTGAATAACGATTTAAAAGTATTGCATCAAATGTAAGTACATTCTGATTTTTTAAGGACCATTAATTTTGATCAAAAACGAAAATTTCTCTTTGATAAGTGTATGCGGTAATGTAGTATAAAGGTCAGAAAAATCGACGGAGGTGTATGTTTAATTAAAAGATCGAAGTCTTTCCAAAACTTCTACCCAATTACCTATACACAACGTAACTAGAACGTTATGTTAACGTTGTAGATAGGTAACGTCAGGGCCGACATTGTCAAAACTTTTTCATAACGTTGTCTTAACGTCATGTATTTGCTGGGCTGTTTGTATGGTTTCGAAAGATCTGTTTGGCATCTGATTTGTTAATGTCATTTTCTAACCCTAAGAAAAAACCAATTAAATATACATCGTACGTGCTACTTCTCTAATACCAAACAGTACCAAGGTGAAAATTTTAAAAGTTTTTGTCAATCTCTCTAGTATGCAAGTATAGATCAAATCATAACATTTTTGGAAGACCAAAACCCGAACAAGTTTAAATCTAATAGAGAAAAATTAACCAAGTAATTATTGATATAAAATATATCAAGTGTATAATTAGCACTTACAACTATCAAAAAACGTTATATGTTCTGCAGAACTACAGGTCTTCCTTTAAAGACATATCCTACTATTGTTTCTGCGCATTTTGTTTTTGAGCTTTACTGTTTTGTAATACGTCGCAAACTACCCGGGAATTCGAGCTTTACGGTTATGTAATTCATTTATGACGTCGTGATTTTTTCGGTTAGTTGGACCGACGTATAAAGGTTCAATTTATGTTCTAACGGTAAAGAATAAAAGGACACATTCAAATCATACGCTGTGTAGACCACTTCCAATAGTTTATCATTATTTAAAGACATTCAAAGAAAACATTTTCAATTAATCTTAAAAATTGTGTAGGAAATAAATAAAGTCAAATGACACCTTTTGATTGTTTCCACATTCACAACGCAAGCAGAAATTGAAAACAAGCAGTGGAAATTAAATATAATTCATTTTGCAAAACAACGAAAGACTTCTAACGTGTTAGTATAAGGTAAATATTGCCATTGGTCTTATTTTACTCTTTTGTGTTTTTTACTTTTTATGTCCCGTAAACCTACATTTTTCGCAGTTTGTGCATGTATCTAGCAATAAAAGGGGAAAAAACAATTACTTAGCTACATTTTATTACATATTCCTACAAAAACAAAATGTAAATTTTGATTATATACTGCGATTCAAATTAAGAAACGTCGCTATCGGTATGAAGAAAAACCCGCCATTGTATTCCCGCCATTTTCGGTCTTTACATGTTTCTTACAAATATCATTTTTCCCGATTCGGTGACCCTATTATTTTATTTGCTTAATCCGTTGAGGAGGTTAGACCCTATCTTCTGTTAAATTATTATCAAATTATCATATTTCAATTTTTTGCGATCAGCGATTTTGTCGTATTGTGATCTATTGTAAGTACCTGACAAAAATGGCGGGAACTTCACAATTGTGCCGTTTATACCAAAACTTGCATATTTTTTATTTTGTTGTAAATTATTGTTGTTCTATACACCATGAAGCATTTCAAATAAGTTTACTTCATTCGAAACCTACAATATAGTGAAAATATAGGCAATATAGTATATAATCAATACCTTCAAAACGGGTAAATAAAGATGACGTCATAGTTTTAAAACTAGGCCGGTGACCCCCCAATTTTTTTAGCTTAATTTAAAGCTTTCATCATTACTATTGTACAAAAGGAATATCAAGAAGATATCATATTGGAGTTTGAAAAGTAGGATATGTCTTTAAGTAGTGGAACGATGCTCCGAATGATTGTCTTGATATCGGTTTAAAATCCCCTTTCAAAAATGTCATATTCATGAAAGTATCAACATTTTGAGCTTAAATATTTGTTGAAGATCTTAACGTCAAATAAAGTTTCGCTAACTTTGCCTTATAGTCTTTAGTCCAATTAGATAACAAAATACCGAAGTTAGTTTAGATTTACTTTCTGTATATGACAATTAAGTAACTCAGAAAAAAGTTTTCGGGTTACGATAGAAAGGGACGCACATTGTACATTTAAAGTAAGGTTTTGTAGATCCGTTACAGATGAATTCGGTAGAAATATTTGTAGATCATAGACACACGATTATTAATTTTTCACATTCACCAGTTTTCTACATTTCAATTATAGAAATTCTGTCTGGAACAGAAAGTCTCCACTAACTGATTTCTTCGAATGTGAATATTTACTTTAATTAAATATGCATCTAAGAAGACATGGTTACCCTTCCGGAACACCTCATGTCAGTCCCGGTTTTTATGAGAGTTCACGCTATGAGTGCCTTAATTCTAAATGTGATGTTTTTTTAATTTCCATGCCTTGTGGCTGTCTTGCGTCCTTGTTATCCCTGCACTTTTCTAAAGAAAATGTGGGGATATTGTTTTGGTCCCGTCAGTCCGTCCGTTAGATTAACCTTGTCAGTAAAACTCCTCCTACATCTTTGGGTTTANAGTGGAATTTCTCCTTCATTTTTGGATTTATGGATTTAATTTTGTTATAGAACTTTAGTATATAGTCTGCAGATCTACAATAAGCTTTCGGAATTTTGATTCCGGTTTCAACTTTGGTAAATTTCGTTAATATGCTAAAAATTCATATTTTCAACTTTTAGCATATAATCTCATAATTTTTGGAAATGTTTGGGAAAAAATAAAGTTGTGAATAAAAATTATGAAATGTGATTCCAATTTTGGTAAATATT
This sequence comes from Modiolus philippinarum, assembly GCA_002080025.1. Taxonomy (NCBI): domain Eukaryota; kingdom Metazoa; phylum Mollusca; class Bivalvia; order Mytilida; family Modiolidae; genus Modiolus; species Modiolus philippinarum. The sequence continues at coordinate 5,506 of MJUU01057804.1, read as the reverse complement.
CTGAAAGTCTTAAAGATAACTTATATATTTTTTTAAACTCTACCTAGGAACCATACTTTTAGAAAAAAAGAACGGAAATGGGGAATGTGTCAAAGAGATAACGACCAAAAGGGGAGTAGTAACAACTCAAAGCCAACATAAGATCTTCAATGAACGGTGAGGAAACGCAACACCCTACGGCAGCAACCATACTTTAAGAATTTGTTTCGTTTTGAACAAATATTTTCATTTATTGGATTCAGAAAATTTTGATTCCATTTTTGGTTAACTTCCTGAAAGTCTCAAAGACAACTTATTTATTTGAATTCTACTTAGCAACAAAACTTTGATAATATTACAAAAACAGGAAAACAACAAACACCTACAATGGCCAGGAACTACAATCACATGCCACAATTTACAAGCAAACTGCACCAGAAAAACAATAATGAAAACAAGAGACAAACATAAATAACGATAGGAACTCGGGATAGCCGGACTTGGTACCGGCACCAGCAAAAGTCAGTGGTAGGATTAAACCGGTTTATGGGTACCCAAACCTCCCCTTTCTCTATCCCATTTCCCTATAGTATCATAAAAACGGGAATAAAACCCAATACAGGTAGACTACTAACTCAATGACCACTATCTTGGAAGAGAAAAAGCATAAGACAAAACGTAATTTTGAAAGAAGGGTCAAAGAGTGCTCGCCGCTAAACTGCCGGCTAGCTCAAGGAATCTAGTCTGCTGGTAAAACACTGTCGCACTACGGAAGAATATGTTTGAATTAGGAGAAACATTTTCACTCATTAGGTTTCGAAAATACTTGATTCCAATTTTGGTACACTTCCTGAAAGTCTCAAAGACCAAATATTTTTTCGGAATTCTTCACAGCAACCATATATCCTTGTATTCTTTCTCAGTAAAGATACTGACTATCCACATTTCGAATTCCACTTTGTTGAAGAAAATTATGCCCAATGTCTATAACAACTGTTTTCTGTGTCAGACAGGGAGTGTGGGGATGGCTATCATTTCTAATGGCGCCACTTCTAGTTTTGTCATTGTTTTTCTGTGTCAGACAGGGAGTGCGGGAATGCCTATCATTTCTAATGGCGCCAATCCTAGTTTTGTCATTGTTTTTCTGTATCAGACAGGGAGTGCGGGGATGGCAATTATTTCTGGTGGCGCCACTTCTAGTTTTGTCATTGTTTTTCTGTGTCAGACAGGGAGTGTGGGGATTGCCATTTTTTCTGATGGCGCCACTTCTAGTTTTGTCATTGATTTTCTGTGTCAGACAGGGAGTGCGGGGATGACCATTATTTCTGATGGCGCCACTTCTAGTTTTGTCATTGTTTTTCTGTGTCAGACAGGGAGTGCGGGAATGGCTACCATTTCTAATGGCGCCACTTCTAGTTTTGTCAATTGCGTAAACAAAATTTGGAGTATTGTCTGCGAAAAGATCTATTCAACTATATTGAGAAACCATATTACAATAACTTCGATATTGTGTTCTGAATCAGATTGACAAATGTTTGGTCTATGGTCTTTAAATGTTTTCTTTGATCTGCACTGATGAGACATAAGTTTTACTAGGAAACTTGAAATTTTTTTTTTTAATTTTCCTTAAAACAAGGGAGCATCTCTCTTTTTCAAACTTAAGCTCTGTCCTAAGCTGATTTCTCAATTTAGATCACTTTGGTTGTTTCTTCCCTATCAGATTTAGAAAAATTCGGTTTATAGTGACCCAAATGTGTTGATATCATCTGCACTGAAGCGACATTAGTAATCGAAATGAACATATGCAGAAACAAAATTACATTATCTTCAGTAAATGAGTAACTTCACTATGTTCAGCAACTTCCAAAATCACTCCCGGTTTTCATTGGAGTTCACACTATGAATGCCTAAGTTTTAGTATCGTCTGTAGCTGTCTCATGTCCTTGTTTGTCTTTGTTTTTCTCTGTTGCCGTTTTCGCCATGTCTTTGGATTACTAATTTTATGGCCATCGCTTCCCTTGTTCCGTCGGTATTCTGCTGCCGTTGTTCCAATATATATCATTAGTTATCTATAAATTTTATATCATTTAAAAAAAGATATGAAATTTATTGAAAAAGCTGACACATTCAAGTTAAATTATAACATAAAGGCATGAAACAGGGTATCTCGAAAAAATTCAATTAAAATGAAAAGTTTTTTTTTTCAGATCAATATTGAGCTGAAAATCATACATAAAAATAATACGTAATTCTTCCGAAAATATAAATTATTCTTTTCCCTAAGATCCTTTATATCAACTGTATTTAGTATAACAATAACAAGAAAGTTTACTCAGAACAAATCTGGAGAACGATAAACAAGCAGGAAGGAATATACATTGCAAAGCAAAATACAAATAAAACCCAAGTTGCATCACATAACAGCAAATTTCATTATGCTGTACACGTGTTTCAAGGAGTAACCTCTCATCAGCAGCATTAGAATCTAATAATATGGAAATCCATAATCAAATAGTAGTTAAAAAGAAGTACTCATTACCAAAAATATCGAAATAATAGGCCAAAACCAGTACCAAGGACATCTGCCGAGTGCCATACACGGAATGAAGCCGCAGTATTTTATAAGAGGTGAGAATTTCGATAAAACAGTAAATTAAGGTAAAATTTTCATTTCAGACAAGTCTGACTATCGGGCTGGCGAATACCCTCGAGGACCTCGGGTCCACCAGCAGTGGCATCGGCCCAATGTTTCAAAATACAAAAAATACCCAAGTTGCATCACAAAACAGTAAATTTCGTTATGCTGTACACGTGTTTCAAGGAGTAACCTCTCATCAGCAGCATTAGAATCAAATAATACGGAAATCCATATTCCAAAAATAGTAAAAAAGAAGTCCTCATTACCAAAACAATCGAAATAGAAGGCCAAAAACAGTACCAAGGGCAAAGTAAGTCTACGTCGTGTATATAAATTTCTATAGACGCCTTACCAATGATGCTTTAGCTTTCGTTATTTTTTTTTTCAATCCTCTTTTCTTGTTCTTCAACTATGGACTTGCAGAGACTAAACATTAACGTGGCTAATTTGACAATCACAGGTGTTTTCAATGCCATATTAATGTAAATATTAACTATTTCAATTATTTCCAGGTTCTATTAAAGAAACATCGTTGAAAATAACTGAACTGGTGTATTATCGTTTGTTGTGACTCCTGTATTTACTTTTAATATGTTCCTTTTAATTAAAATGGATACATGGATGTAGCGTTGTTCGTCATCTAGCAATGAATTCCTCTCAAACCAGTGCAAGGGCCGTATTGAACTTGCTATGGGGTATGACCATATCTCATTGTTTAAGGCCTCATGGTGACTTCAAGGAAAATAACAACAATAAAAGCGTTGTTCCATTGATCAGTTTAATAATGTATTTTAGACTTTGTGTCATGTGCATAGACTCCATATCCCTTCGTTGTTAATTCAACTGCGTAGACGTTGAGCAATATAGAAGTATCAAAACAGTAAAAAATAGTCTGTAAAACATTAACAAAATATAGAAAGTTACGTTTTCAGTTATTCTCAAAAGTAAAAATTCTTTCTTAAAAAAGATGGTTTTTGCCTATATAATGAGAGGAGTTTTAATTCTAAAACGCAGTATATATTGTCTGATATGATGGTTGAGATCGTTGTTAGAGAGTCTATATTCATAACAATGTACCAAGCATCAAAGACATACTTCTATATGTATTACTGTTCATTTTAATGCTCATTTACAAGAAACATTTGATAGAAGGACACTAAATAAAATGACTGGCAATGCCAAAATGGTCAAGGCAGACGTCAGTGAACTTGATTTTCTGAATAAGAAATTTAAAACATTGTTTGTTAAGGGAGTGTAAGCTTCAGTTTTCAAAAGCATTCGATATCCTCGAGTATTATGCATTCAAATAGGATTAAATTTTTTTGTACATGGATTAAATTTTCTTGGTCATAGGTCACTTTAAAATGCATAAAATAAACACTATACAGAATTTTATCAATAGGGCCAGTAAGTCTCGTACAATTTTGGAACTTCCGGGATCAAAAACTGTACCCGGAAGTTACATTTTAAACAAAGATATATGACGTTTCAAACAAGAATTTGAACGTCATAATTCCCAGACGTCATGTTCTGGCGGGAAACGTTTTCGAATTGCCTGCTTATCGTGCATTCTCGTGAGTCACATGACGAGACTTACAGACCCTATTTACAATTATATTTTCACATATTTTAAGCCATATAAGCAGCTAATGAAAAATGAAGAGAACCGCTTCCCGCCAAAATTTTGACGTATATCGAATATTTTTCCATGGATTTTCAAAGTATTTGCTTATGTTTTTCTGTTAGCAAAATTTTAAAAAGTAAAAGGCAGAGTCTTCATTCTAATTATAAATTTTCCCACACTCTTACCCCGTTTATTGAAAATCGTAAAGCACCTTTCTTTAAAATATGTCACGTTAGTGTTGAGTAAACAATGAACAAATTTTGAGTAAATACACATAGACAAAGTCTCTACAAGGTAAACCCAAGTAATTGAACAACAATTCTACCCCGTCGTAAAATGCTTTAATATTGAATGGAAGGTGGAAGCTGTATACTGAGGGTACATAACTTAATCTTGGTGGAAGCTGTATACTGCGGGTACGTAACTTAATTTGTCATTTGGTAATGGGTCTGGAGCTGGCATGTCAGTTAACTGCTAGTACTGTCTTGTGATTTCATGTTTATGTCCGTAGATTTAGTTCTTTCAGTTTCATTTTTCACAATTGACTCAGTCCATGGTGGTAACTGAGTTTTACTGTTGTTACGATTGTTTTTTGATTTATCACATTGGCTATAGGGGGAAGGTTTGGACCCAATAAAACTAGTTTAACCCCGCCGCAGCAGGTTTGCGCCTGTCCTGGGAAGGTTTGGGCCAAATAAAACTAGTTTAACCCCGCCGCAGCAGGTTTGCGCCTGTCCTAAGTCAGGAAATTTATTAAGCCATTGTGTGTATTGTCTGTTTATATGTATTCTGGTATATGCATGAAATCATTATGCTAAGCTCCTCACGGGAAGGGATCTTGTTGGAAGCTGTATACTGATGGTACATAATTTTATTTGTCATTTGGTAATGGGTATGGAGCTGGCATATCAGTTAACTGCTAGTACCCTTTTGTGATTTCATGTTTATGTCCGTATATTTAGTTCTCTCAGTTTCATTTTTCACAACTGACTCAGTCCTGTTGCTGTCTGAATTTTACTGTTGTTACTTTTGTTTTGTTTTTATTTATCACATTGGCTAAGGGGAAAGTTTGGGCCCAATTAAACTAGGTTTGCTCCTGTCCTAAGTCAGGAAATTTATTAAGCCTTTGTGTGTCTTGTCTGTTTTCTAGTTAGTTCACTTTATGTCTATGGGAGTGTAGGATGATATTTATTCCGCTGAACTTGATTACTATTTATTTAGGGGCCAACTCCGATCCTGCCGTTGGGTGTGGGGTTTCCTCACCG
>MJUU01057803.1:11175-22778 GCA_002080025.1 Modiolus philippinarum | reverse complement strand
GAAGGTAGGTCTTTAGTGGTAGGGTGTTTATATTTTGTATGTAACTTCCTTATGGTAGAGCTTTCTTGTGGTACTATATTTGTAGACATTTTGACCTTGACCTTGCCCTGAGGGCAATTTTTTAAAAACTTTAACTTTGCTTCCAGAATTAAGTTGTTTAATGATAGGGTGTTTATATTTGATATATTTGACTTTCTTGTAAAGAAAGCTTTCTATTACTTTCAAATTTATTGTGCATTGAGGTTACTGGAATCCCCGGCGAGCTATGTTGTCTTCTGACAACTCTTGTTTTGGAATGTTGCTTGTATCTTCCAAAGTAAATACTGAAGTGAACTGGTCAATAATCATGTTGGCTTTCTCTGTTGGTGTTTCTGCTATCTTACCATTTGCCTTCAGTGTTCCAATTCCCATTGTATCCTGTTTCCTTGTTCTGATATATTTCCAGAAGTTTTTCGATGATGAGTCTTCCTCTGGGTCTAAAAAAGTGTTTAAGTAATGATGGTATGAAGAATGCAGCCAGGTTATTATGTACTACTTTCTTGAAGTTCTTAAATGATGTTGACTGCACACTGTTTTTTCCATGTTTCTGTGCCTGTTTGTACATTCTATTTTTTCCATGTTTCTGTGCCTGTTTGTACATTTTAATTTTCTTCCTGATCATTCTTTTGATTTCCTTTGTCATCCAAGGTATGTCTGGTCTTTTTTATAGTCTTTTTTTTTGGAATACATTTGTCCATGGTCCTGATGGTCTTGAAAATAGGGTCCTTAAAGTTGTTCCATAAAGTTTGGGTTGATCCAGTCTTTTCAGATAATAATTTATTGCAAAAATCTGACATCATGTCTCTTACTTGGTCCCAATTTGCTTTTGATAATTATGAACCATTCTCTTGGTTTTTGTGGATTTTGTTGGTTTGAGGTTAGCTCTGATGGCTAATATGCCATGGTCACTCATTCCTATAGGTGGACAAGTATATATTTTCTCTATTATTGTGGCATGTGAAGTAATAAATAAGTATAATGTTCGTTCTTGTCTGGTTGGTAAAGTATTGACCTGTTCTAATCCAAAGCAGTTTAAAGTAGATATGTATAAGCTTATCACAATGTTGTTTACATTTGTATCTCTTGCTCCTTGTATCGTACAACTGTTGTCCCAAATTATATCTCCTAAGTTAAAGTCTCCTCCAATAAATGTTTTATTGTTTTTATCATGTTTATATTTACTATCATATTTTCGAAATAGACAGTTCAAGTTGTTCTAGTGCATAAAGTGATGCTTTTGGTTCTCTGTAAAAGGATCCTATCAATATGTTGTCCTTTTTACATGTTTTAGGAGTTGTCAGTATGTGGTATCTGTAGGAACATAAGGAATATGCCACAGATTCCCTGCTTTGCTATTATGCAACGGATGGTCTGCGCAGATTTAGTCAGGCTGATTTAGGAGTCGATGTTTAAACTCCTGTTTTGTTGGTGCACATTAAAGTCTTCAAGGTGGTCATGGTGGTTCCAGTCAAAAATAGTGAATTTTTGTATTGTTCTATTCTGCTTTTATTGGTACAACTACAGGTCAAGATTTTGTTGTTCCTCACTTGATTGTCTACTATGTTTGTAGTGATAAAGTTCGTGTAATTTGTTGCTCTAATTTGTCGCTTGGGTCTTTGAAATGAAATCAAATTATCTGATGGAAGAGCCTGTCCAGGGCGCCGGTATGCCCCTCAACCACTCTAAAATAGAAGATGAGCTGTTGTTGCTGGCGAAGGGTTTGGAGATAGTGTTCTCCCCAGAACAGGTTGGGAACACTATCCCAAACGGGATATTGCAACCCATACGGGATATTATATCCTGAACGGGTTATTAATTTCATACAGTAATATCACTTATTTTGGATATTTGGCATTTGGACACAAATGCACACCTTTTTAGATAAAAAAATCAACTTTTGTTATCTTACTTTTGTTCTGTTTCTGAGATTGATCCCCTGGAAAATGCCTATTTTCTTGGGGATCAATCTCTAAAACCAAACACAAGAGAGGAAATTTCGTAAACAAACGTTGTTAATATTGATCAATTTGTATGCGCATTTGTGTCAAATTGGCAAAAATCCAAAATAAGTGATATTACTGTATGAAATTAATAACCCGTTCGGGTTATTATATCTCGTCCCAACCTGCAGAATTCAAAAAAGGGCACTTGTTGTACTAGTTGTACAACTTTCCTGTTTACAGTAGACTTATCCTGAAACGAAATATTTATGTCAATCTTAACAGAAGAAGCTCTCATATCACCAAATTTACCAAACGTCTGTGCATGTGTAGTCTACCCTAGTCCTGTTTGAAAACACCGCTTTCTAAACCGGAAATAACAAAAATAAATTTCCGATTGAACTGGTAGTGATATGAATTTCCGGATTTTCACGTTTTTATTTTTGTTTTTTTAACCATGATAAACTTGATTCTACTTTTTGACTGTTGATGTAGTTTATAATTTATAGTTTGCTGTATGATTAAGATGTAACTTTAACTACACTTTGCCATTTCCTGGCCCGGTGATACACCCAACAGTGTGTTCAACATTATATTTGATCATATTTTGTTTGTGCCACTAACCTTAGATGAGTTTAGGCTTATTTTTGACCACACTACTACACAGTATTGGTAGTTCAAAATTGTGTTCCTACATTCTTTTTCATTTTCACAGGAGAGTGTACCAGAGTATTGTCCATGATTCGGGGGGGGGGGCGTGGAGACCATGATCGCAGGTTTATTTTCATCTCACCGCGGTCTGGTATTGATGCAGGGACTATACATTACATGTATAGTCCCTGATTGATGCAACATGAAGAAAAATAAATCTCAAATTGAGATGATATCTCATACTAATTATGAGATATCATTTCATAAATATCTCATAATTATGAGGTATTATTTCATTTTTGAGATAATATTAATACCTCATGATTGTGAGATAATAACTCATAGTTATGAGGTAATTTTTCTCCAAATTACAAGATAATTGTCTCATAGATATTACTTAATAGGCATAATTATAAGATACTAAGTCGTAATTATGAGATAAAATCTCATAATCAGGAAATAGTATATTATAATTATTGGATAACATCTCATAATTATTGGATAACATCTCATCATTATTGGACAACATCTCATTATTATGACATAACATCTCATAATTATGACATAACATCTCAAAATTATGCGGATAATCATCTCGTAAATATGAGATAATATCTCAAAATTATGAGATATCATAATTATGAGATATTTTTCCAGGAAAAGATAACACTTTTTGAAAAGGGCTTCGGTCATGGTACATACAAAAAAGTTCAAAAGTTCAAAAGTTCTTTATTAACCAATCAAGGGCCCTCAATGGGACATATGACAATACAAACATACATGTTTAACTCCTCGGGCTAACCCTCTCATGATTATAACTTCATTAATTTGGGTACATTTATATAGAATATGAATGAGTCGATATTTTGTTCAGAGCAGTATATGCAAAAATGACAGCGGGAGATCGTGTACTCAATTCCATTAAGGATCATTAAGGACCCCCGCCCAATTTAATATCTATACTAATGAATGGAACACCCCCATCTCAGCAAATAAAAATGGCATGATCCAAATCTCCCACGGACGGATCATTCTACTTTGCGTGAAGTTAATTAAATTCATAATGATATGGTATGGTAGGTTATTGGATGGTATGATCCAATAACCTAATGTGCCCTTCTTCTGGTGTTCATGACCTGATATGACCTATCTTTTTGGTTATTGTGACCTGACATGAACTTTTTTTATCCGTCTAGACTTAATATTCTGTGTGGGTGGTATCTTTTTTGAAGATTAACATATATACTCTTAACCACATTGTTTTTTATCATGTTTATGGAAAACGTCTTTTCTTTGTTTTATCGTGAAGTATGCATTTTCTAATTAATATTTTTTTTTGCACCATACAGACCAAACAGCTACACAGGATCCTCTTTTGTTGAAAAAATTAAGGTGAAATTCACATGTTCGTGAAAGTTGTTGAATATTATGATGAGAGTGGAAAGTTTCAGTTAACAAACAAACAAACAAACAAATTCAAGGGGGACCATGTATGTGAGCAGAACAATATACAGAGTTGGTTCAATAAAAGTTAATATCAACAACAACTCTCGCACCCCTTCCATTTGGAAATCAATGAGTCCGGGCCCTTGGGTAGAGTTGAAAAATATATAAAGTCAACTGCAAAGGGAGGAGGGCTTTTAATTCTCGTCTGAGTTTAAATTTTGCATTTTGCATCAGAGAATAATGACGTGCCAGAACGGGGGACATGGATCGGCCCCGCCAAAAACCTCAAAGGCAAGTTATTGCCCTGAAAATATTGAGGAAGATTTTATTAAGTAAAACATCATTTAGGCACGGACCATTTGATCTTCAGGTGGGGGGGGGCTGGGATTTTCACCAGACGCCGGGAAATTTTTTTCGCCCGCCTCGCGGGCCAGATTATTTTTTTTCCCATATACACAATGCTAGAAAATTTTGTTGAGCCGGGCTTTTTTTTCTAATGGACAGGATCAGGGCCAGATCATTCTTTTCAACCCAGATGATGGCCAGAGAATTTTTTTGGCAACAGTCAGGGCCAGAAATTTTCTTTCTAAAAAATACCAGTCCCTCCCCCCCTGAAAATCAAATGGTCCGTGCCTTAACAGTGTATAATCTAATAATATAAATTATTAGTATTGATATCCGTTTTTTACAATAAATAGAGGAATTCTTTTACTGACCTTACATGACCTAAATGTCCTACAACTAGTGTAATTTTTGGGTGAATAACCTACAAACGTTCAATTTGTCATTGAACATTGTATCGTTCATTCAACTTTGTAGATCATATTCAAACTGTTACACACGCTTTCATTGTGGTGGTACCTGAAGTATCTATCAGAAAAAACTGTAACATGCACCCATACGAATGAATAAAATTAATATTAAGAACATAAGGAAGCAGTCATTTTTAGGGGGATCCACACTGGTTCAAGTTAGAGATTTATATTTATCAAAAATGAAATTAAGGAGGCTTGTTTAGGGTATATTGGGATACGGGATATTTGCCACTTTTGTTAATGGGATATGGGATATTTGAGACAAAAAGTACTGGGATATGGGATATTTTGCCAATGGAAAACGGGATATTTCAATAATTAATGGGATATCTTCAATTTTCAAAGGGATATTTTAGTCCAGACTTACTGGGATACGGGATATTGGGACCCCCCCTAAACAAGCCTCATTAAGAATGAGCTACATGTGAAGGGGGGGCTAAAAATCAAAAGAAAACTAAATAATTTTAGGCGTGCATTCGCGCAAGTGACTTAAAAAGTCGATTCCATTAATTCATTTAATACGCCCCGCCTGGCCTTCTTGATCGGGTCTCGATCAGGATGGTATGATCTCGGGGGTATGATGTTGTGACCAATTCTTCTTCTTCTTCTTCTTCAGTCCTTCCAATAAAGGACTGGATTCAATTGTTGAATGTGAGTGTCCTGTTGTTAATATCTTTTATTGCAAGCGAATGGTCACTTGAAAAAAAAAATTGTCGTAATCCGTTAGATTCGACGGATTTGAGACAGGCTCGTCAGTCTAGACCCGCTCTAGCAGCGGCACCCGTTACACTATCGGTCGAAATTTAGACATAGCGACGTCGAAATTTGGTGAATTACGACATGTGCTATAATCGTAAAATTTTGGGCGAACTCGATTTGCGCATTTAGCAAAGAATTCCACTCAAACCGGTGCTAGGGGCCGTCTTGAACTTACTATGAGGTTTAAGCAAAGCTCATTGCTGAAGGCATCATTGTGGCTTCAAGATGAAGAACAATGATAAAAACGTTGTTCCTTTGCTTGGTCATACCATGTACATTTGTTCGGACTTTGTATCATGTGCATTTACTTCATATCCTTTCATTGTTTACTGGCAAGTTAAAGTCATTCTAATAGTAAATAGACTCAATTGTTGTACTGTTTTGCAAGTCCTTTGGCTTGAATATTTCTCTACTAAGATTGACCGAGATGGAACCTATAAGCTTTGATAATAACTCAAGGAAACATGTCCCTAGATCCTCAAAATCAAAATGGATAATGCCAATATTTAGGGTTCAATCAAACCTCCTACAACTTTCGATGTAAACATCCTTTTGTAGCATATCTCAGTTTGGGACGAAAATAAACATAAAATCAAAGGAGTGTAATGTCCATTTTTAGATCCATAGATTGTGGCACAGTTTCTATCCATGAAAATACCTAATTGGCGCAAATGGAATTCACCATCCTGCTTTTCCCGATTGGTGTCGCTGCTGCACTATCAGGTAACTCGCGGGAAATGTTGCGCGATCGTCAGCATGGGTCAGGATCCCAGGCTATTCACGCATGTTCAAAAANTGTCCTACAACTTTCGATGTAAACATCCTTTTGTAGCATATCTCAGTTTGGGACGAAAATAAACATAAAATCAAAGGAGTGTAATGTCCATTTTTAGATCCATAGATTGTGGCACAGTTTCTATCTATGAAAATACCTAATTGGCGCAAAATTTTACGGCATACTGATTTGGAAATTCCGGCATAACGTTGAATCGTAAGTCGAGATTACTATAAACTATGTCGAAATTACAATTTATCCTGCAATGGCCGTTTTTATAGACGAATACGACTATACGAATATTTTTTTCCGTATTCGTAGGGTATGCTGGTAACCGGCCCATGAATTTGAACGAAGAAAGCGGATGGAGCGACTGGTTTGAAAACCTCACTACTTTGACGTCACAGTGATAATTCGCCTATGACGTCGTGGATTCAACCAAAATGGCCGAAGTTGTTTACTTTCTACTTCGTCCCGCTTCACTAGGAAAATTCATTTTTAAATAGCTTTTTAATGATTGCAGGATAAAAACAATATACGTACATTGTCGGGAATATAAAATTTATTTGTACTCGCTGCGAAACAGGCGAGAAATGCTCGGTAAACCTCGCATTTCTACCTGTTTCTAAAGCTCGTCAAATAAATTATATATTTTCCGACAATGTACATATATTGTATATATATACCTTTGTCGAAATTTCAATATACTATGATTTGTTCCCACTTAGATAAATGCTGAATATAAAATTTATACCGGTGAACTCAGGAAGAGTTCAGAGGGCAAACTATGCACTTATGTCAAATTCAAGTGTAATTTTGGTATAGAACCATATTTAATGTTGCTTCGCTCCCCTGAGCACAGGAAAAATTTCACTAGATTGAGAATCTCTGCACATAGGCTCGCAATTGAGCAAGGTCGATATCAGGGTACTCCCCGACAAAATAGGACATGCCTTAGGTGCAGCTCTGGCGAGGTGGATGACGAAATGCATTTTTTGTTTTCATGTAAATTCCACGAAGACACAACAAATCATATAATTGACACAGTTCTCACTGTTTGTCCAAACTTTCTTCATTTAAATAACAACGAAAAGCTAATTTGGATACTTAACACAGAGAATGTTGACGTCTTAATAAAAATATGTGAGCTAATCAAAGAAAGCAAGATCTTATCTGATTTGTTAAAAAAAATTTCTGTCTCTCGTTTAAGGGTAAAGATGGGTGTGTCATTAAGCATCGTCCCTTGGTGCCATTTGCAGTTATGTTACCCATACTGCTAACATGTCTGCACTTGGCACAAGGATGGCCACCCTTTCTTGAAGCCATCTTTAGTTATTATTAACTTATTAATCTATTTATAATTCAGGCAAAGTCTGGGTGAGCCATTAAGCACTGTCCCTTGGTGCCTTTTGCGGACGAGTTATACCTCTTATTGCTANCTCGCCTGCATTAGGCACGAGGATGGCAACCTAGGCTTGCAGCCTACATTACGCTTACTCAATGTATATAATCGAAAATATTTTTATAAGTCAATAAGGAAGACAGGAAAAATATTAGACATGTTAATAATTATCATCGTAATATTAACAAATGCATATTTATCAATTTGCAGAAACCTCGCCATGGTTGCACTTGAGTGCACTAGTCATTACAATTTGTTGATTTTTACACATGAGCATGTATATATGGTCATGTTGAATTGTATTCTGTTTTACTTTGCTTGTTTGTATGTGTTTTTTGTATCATGCCCCTCGTGGGCCCATTTTAATGGACAATAAAACATTCTTCTTCTTCTGTACTCGCTGCGAGACATTTCAACCTTTTTATAGCTCGTGAAATGAATTTTATATTTTCCAACAATGTATATATATACTTCTGAACATTGTTAAAAATTGGTATTATTTACAAAAAAAAAATAGATCTACTTCGATATCGAAAATAAAGAATCGTGGATGGGTATAATTGTTCGGAATATTCTCTCCTAGTCAAAATTGCACTTTCTGCTTAAAACAAGCCAAGTAATTGGTCATAAAAGTCTATAATAAACCCTTAAACAAACATTTAGTCAAATTTGGTTGTCTGGACTTTTTAATGACAATATGACAAATGCAATGGTTGGTAGCAAGTTATGAACATATCGCACTTTCAAGTCCATTTTTAAAACAGGCATATCTGAAATATAAAAAGAGAATGACAGACAACTTTTGACAAAATGTAGAATAAGTTCACATCAATTAAATATAGTGCAAGTACCCTCAATGTTAAACTGCCTAATTTTCTAGTTTGTTTATAGACATCGATATAATATGGACCAGTGTTAAACTATTTCCCCTGCTGTTTGAAATTTGCGATCTAATGGGTTCTTATCGGACACATTTTCAAAGTTGGTAACTAAGAACCAATAGGAAAAGTAGTCCCTGAGGAAGAATTTTGAATGTGTTGTCCCAGTGTCCATTTGTCCAGTGGTGGTTGTCTTGGATGTGGCGCAGACATCCCAAACATATTTTAAAAAGGGACCACCAAAAGACTATTGTGACCTAGATTGATACTCATTGGTTTGTAGTCGAAGCTCAGAGGAATTCTTTGAATGCTTTCCTATATTGCTCAATGTTATATTTTGTTCCCGATGGTGGCAATTTTGGACTAGATACAGACTTGTTGAACATTTAAAAAAGGGGGGGCAGCAAATGACTATTGTGACAAGGTCTGGTTATTGTTGGCTCTGTTGCTTCAGTGGGGGGAGATCGTTGATTCTAATGCACTTATGATTGTAACGCTAATTTTGATTGGATGGCGTCAGAATTTTGAGGGGGTAAAATCCACGATTTATCGTCGGAACCAATAGCGACGTAATGGCGCAGACGCACACCAAACTTCCGGTAGTTTAAATGTTTTTTTCGGATTTGCATCAGAATAGAGATAACCAAACTGTATTTTAGGATCTTCAGGGGTAAAATCTACGATTTACCCCCTCAGATCCTAAAATACAGTATGGTTATCTCTTAAATGGTTTTCTATTGGGTCCAATGTTAAATACTCTCTGCTGATGGTCATATTGGATATGACGTGGACTTGCCGGTGTAAGGGTGAATTTTAACACCCTTACGCCGGACCCATTTTAGGAAGAGACCATTCAAAGACCATTGTGACTAATTGTACCAGTTGTCTCTTTGAATTTGTCTTTCATAGGATCGATGACGATGATTTGGGATTAGGTGCGGAACTCTGAAGTCTATTTTTGCGTTACTTATTTTACCGAATTGATTTTTTAGGAACAAGTACGAAGGATTTTTTTGTAATTTAGAGTTATCAAAAATTCTAGAATAGGATTTCAGAGTGTTCTCAGCCGGGAAGTAAAGTGAGGTGACTCACCAGACTGATTCTATACAGACATTTCTTAAAGGACCATATATTAAATCCTATGCTGAATCATTCGTATTTGTTCCTCAAAAAGTATAGATAGGCATGCAGAATCCATGGATGCAACTTTCTTTAAAGGCACAAAGTCGTTTCGGTAAAATAAGTAACACAAAAAATAGACCTCGGTAAAGTAAGTAAGACGAAAATGGGCGCATACAACTAAGGTGTTTATTTTTATTGGCCCACCCGACCCAGAGGGTCAATGTGAGCTATTTCCACCACTTGATGGCGTCTGTCGTCAGTCCATCCGTCCGTCGTCCATCAACTGGACTTTTCTCATTATCATGCAGGCATCTTCTTCTCTTAAACCTCTGAGGCAAATTCAATCAAACTTTACAGGAATCATAAATCGAAGGTCCTTTACAAATATTGTTCATTCCGTTTAGATCCGACTAAAAACACGGCCGCCAGCGCGGAACTTAGGTTTAACATTGGATCCTGTGGGACTGAAAAATTACATTTTCATCTTCTCCCGTCTGAAACCACTGAAGCTAATACAACCAAACTCTATAGGAATGATGTATGGAAGGTCCTTCAAACAGATTGCTCATTTTGATTCGATCCGGCAAAAAAGTTGCCGCCGGCAAGGAACATAGTCTAAATGTGAATCATATGTGTAAAGCAAAGCACATTTTCATCTTCTCCTCTAAAAGAACTGAAGCCAATTCAACCAAACTTTACACGATTGATGCATGGAAGGTCCCGTTTTACAAATATTTCTCATTTCGTTCCGATCCGACAAAAAACATAGTCTCCAGCCCAGAACTTTGGTTTAACATTGGAACCAATGGGAAAAATCTCATTTTCATTCTCCTCTGAAACCATTGAAGCAAATCCAACAAAACTGAATGATGCATATGAAAGGTCCTATACAAATATTGCTCATTTTGTTAAGATCCGGCAAAGCACATTTACATCTTCTGTGAAACAACTGAAGCAAGTTTAATCAAACTTTACAGGGATGGCGTATGGAAGGTTCTTTACAGAAAATGCTCATTTCGTTCCCATTTTACAAACAAAAAAAACCAAAAAAACAAAAAAAAACATGGCCGCCAGCGCGGAACTTAAGTTTAACATTGGACCCTATGGGAAAAGTCACATTTTTATATTCTCTTCTGAAACTGCTGATGAAAATTCAACCAAATCCTGTATCAAATGAACCCCCCAGGACGTATATTTATATAAATATACGTCCTTGCCCCCCCCCCCAAATAAATGAATGAATAAAATAAAATAAACTGGAGTAGAATACGCGTCTTTCGGTTTTTATTTGAAGAAAATCTGTTCCTTCATTGCTTCAAGGAGTTAGAGCAGAGTCGGCAGTTATCGACAGTTTAAGAGTGAATGGATTATTTTTCAAATGTAGATCATGACCTGGTTAAATCTTATACCGGGAAATATACAAAGAGGTTGTCTTCTTTATTTTTTTGCCAGATCCGGGCTGGAGTCTTTAGAATTGCGAGTGTTGTATGGAAATTTAAAACGTCTTTCTCGGAGGCAGTTATCGACAGGTGGAGGCAGTTATCGACAGTCAGCTTTATGCATGTCATAAAATGTTATTAAAACCCTAAAAATGAGGTCAAATAAAATAATATGTATATGTCAGTCTCTTTTAGCCTAAATTAGAAGCGTGGTCATCCTAAAAGGAGCATTCGGTTAAGCGTACATCCAAAAATATGGATTATAATGGTAGGTAACGGTTATATGCAGGAATACAAATTGTTGTCCTTGTATTACCTTTAGCACCCTATGCCTGAT
>MJUU01057800.1:177077-189388 GCA_002080025.1 Modiolus philippinarum | reverse complement strand
ATCCGACTCGTGTTTCGCAAATGCTCCAATCGAATGCGCCGTGTATTACTGTCGAACTACCTTAAATTCAATATTCACCAAACAGTCATATATGTAATTTTAGGATTTGACATTATCGGCTGGATTTGATCTTCGATTAGAATTACTACTGGAGCACGACATGCTTACCCTTAAGGAACATCTGATGTGATGTTATTTTTATTTTATTTATTATTTTTTTGTTTTTGTTTTTTTGTTTTTTTTTGTTTTTGTTTTTGTTTTTTTTTGGGGGGTCCAAATATGAGTGCATTAGTTCTAAATGTTGTGTTTTTATGTTCGTGCTTTGTGGCTGGCTGTCTTGTGTCTGTTTTTGCCATATCTGTGGACATTGATTTTTGTAACGACATCCATTGTTCCATCGGTTTTCTTCAGCCGATGTTCCAAATGATATTCTGACCACCTGTATATAGTGCCCGCACCCCACTCTTTTATTATGCCAAATTAATATGCAGTTGGTCTATGAATGTCTCGTGGTGTTTATATGTTGTGATGTCTTATATTTGTCTTTTTGTCGGGAAACGGAAGGTTGTAAAAACACAAAATGCCAGTTAATTTTATGTTTGTGGATGCCCCCTCATCAATGATTAATAAGAAACGTGGGTATACGTTACTCGACATTTTGCAACGAACTCCACTGAAAACGGTGTAAGGGTCGTCTTGCACGAACTATGGGGTATGAGAGAAGTTCATTGTTGAAGGCTTCAAGGTGACCAAAAGATGAAGAACAACAATTAAAGCGTTGATTCATTACTTGCTTTTATCATGCATTTGTAGCAAATTTTTTTCATTTTTTTCACTCCATCAGTAACTTCGGCATTTAGTTACTCGTTGATTGTCTTATTGAAATGATAATCTGCAGAAAAAACACATTCATTAACTTAAGTATTTTGTTGTTTGTTAAACTTTCGTAACGTCAACTTTCCATATAAATTTTGTAAAAGAAAGACCAACACCAACGCATATTATTTAGTTGATCATACAAAGAAGCAACGAAAAACTTTTTTTATTTAAACTGTTGCCTTACATTAAGAGAGAACCGAACCATTAGTCTAAAACGAACAATTGAAGGACAACGGCAACATAAAAAAAAGAAACATGACATCAGTACGACAGAGAAAGGAAACCATGAAGACACACACACATACCGATCAACAAAGATGAACAACACGGACCCAATAAATAACCATTGGTCAGGTCAGGTGTACCGGTAGAGTAAACATGTCTTGCTTCTTATTCGACACCCTCCGTGTTGAACATGTAAACTCCATAAGTAAAGAAATCCTGTAGGGGAAATACAAACTTAAGTTGTAAAGAGAAATATCCGTTGTTATCTGTGAAATAGATATCCCATAACGGCCCACAACATCGTGATGTCGACAGTAAAACTTCTGTAGTGATGACATACAGGTAACACACCCTTGCGTACCTTTCGTAGAAATGTAGACATGTCTTAATAAAATACATGCTACAATTCGGATGAAGTATTCACTGCAAGGGAAGTGTGCTGTATTACACATATACACGTGTGCTGTATTACACATATGATCATGTCAGTTTGTACTTAGTAAAGAACAAATCCTTTATGAGTATCAAGATATCAATGTGTTACGTTTCCTTTACAGCTTTACCCCCAGTTTTCATGGGAGTTCACACTATGAGTGCCTTAGTTCTTAATGTCGTCTTTTTTTTATTTTCGGTTCTTGTGGCTGTCTCAAGTCCTTGTTTTGGCCTTGTTTTTGAGACAGAACAGTTCCTATTTTTAGCAGTGTGAAATTTCTTTTTCTCCCACCTCAGACAAGGAAATCCATTGATTTGGCGGTGCAAGATTTTTCTTTCTTCCGTAAATGGTGGTTTACATTGTAAGATGACCCGTGTAAGATCGATGCACACGACCTCATCTTCACGGGTAAATGACCAACCATAAGTGTGCATTTTTGGGCAAAGTTTCGTCAGAAAACATTGAAATATTACCCTTTGATGACCATGAGATTTCTTGATCTTGCCTTTTCACCGGTGTTAGATTCAGTTATTCTCTATTGCCCTTTTTTGCCATGTCTTTGACTTTGATTTTTTCTTTCATCATCACTTCTCTTGTTCTGTCGGTATTTTATTTTCGTTGTTTTAAAAATTTATAATAGACAACATTGTGAAATAGGTGGCAGTGATACAGAGGAAAAGAGGAAAACATCGTAATAACACATGGAAAAGAAGATAAAAAGGCGATAACTTACTGACGGATCTGTGAGACTAGAAACGGACGCCACAACTAGTCAACATTTTTATTTTTTGTGTGTTTTGAAATGATAGCTGGTTCCTTCATGTTTGCAATCATCAATTGCTAAATATGAAAGATATGATCAACTTCTATTTTGCTTAAGCTACAAAGAAACAATTATTTTACTCAAATTTAATATTGAACGTTTGGTAAAAAACCTGTCCCATATCAATATACATTTTAGAGAATTTATTTACCAAAAATTTTAAATTACGTTTTATATGATGCACCTTAATTTAATCATCATTAACACTCCATAAAATAAAAGTAAAAATTCATTGTCCTTGAGAAATGGGTATTTCTTTTTCTAAACGCAATGGACCCGATTGCATGAGGTCTTCCAATTTTGTTAAAAAAAGACTGGTGGAAGCCAGCAAAGGTTTATTGGCAAGTTTCTTTGTTGTGTTTAGTTCTGCCTCAACCCAAACCCCCCCCCCCTCCGCGAAAAAATGTTTGGTAATGAAATTTTTTCTCTGGCATATATCAAATGTAGTCGATTAGTACTATTATAGGAATCGGTATGAAATGTATCTTTAGCATAGATTAGTTTGACATTTGTAAAGAAAAAAAGAGTTATTTCGGACAAAAAGGCCAGTCAAGAAGCACATGTGACTCAGGCAATAAAACGTTATCGTTTGTAAATATAATAAAAAATAACAACATAAAATGTAGTAAAATTAATTTACCGTACTTATATTTTGTTATAAGTATTTAAGTACAATGTAAAAATACTCAAATAAATTAACATGCCAGACAAAAAGTTTACAAACAATACTCATCGTTGGTCTGAGTTTGCGATTGCGTTTGTTCTAAAGCAACATCTTCTTGTTAGTTCTTCTCGGTATTTTTTTACTCGGAAAATGTATATCATGGGATCTTCAAGTGGTGGTAACATCAACAGAACATTACATGCGATCTTTAAAGCAGGTTTGAGTGATTCATCACCGCCGTTTCCATAATTATATAATCCTGAAATTGCCCTTGGAAGAGCAGATATCACTGCTACTGTAATGGTAAGTCCAAGAGTAGCTACATTGCGTCGCATTCGTGACCTGGGCCAGTTGGATTTCAGTCACGCCCCTGAGTTGAACATCAACAGTTCTTTGCTGCTTGATAATGCGCTGAATGACAGCTCAATAGAAAATTGCTATAAGCAAAATAAGAATGATTGCTGGAATGTCATGGAATATGTGCATGGTAGAATGGAAAGTATATTCAACTCCGCATGGGACAATTCCGTACAATGCTTCGATTCCAAATTTTACAATTGTACAGCTATGTGGTACCACAAAGCAAACAACAACGGCAATGTTACTTGTCAGCGTATTAAGTATTCTTGGTTTCGTGGCAAATGTGGCATTCAATCTATCAAAGCATATCAAAAGAGTATGTAATAAAGATGACAAAACAGTCCCACTAATGACATCTTTCATCAGCATACAAAGGAATTCATGTACTGCCTTGTCGCTGTTAAATATTTGTAAAAACGATAGGAATAGAACCTCTACTCCAAATGCGCAATCACTTAGACTCAAAAATAATGTCAACCATAAGAAACGTGCCTTCTTCAATTCTTTCGACGTTGTGCAAACATATATCGAACAACAATGATATAAAATTATCACTGTAGACACAATTGCAGCAATTATACGTAAAACTAGACCCATTGTTGTCTGTCATGTAAAGGAAAATATTCAGTATTCGTCATTTTAAGGCTTTTTACAACCAGTCAGAGTGTTGTGCATTAGACAACGCCCATACATTCCCTTTACGCGAATAATAAGGAAAATCATTAGCACTTGCTTTGATATGTTACTAAATGATGTATGTATATGCTTTATTTATAATTGGCTACAAAATTACAGTTCTAACCATAATAAGATGACGGCAACTATATAATTTAACTGACAGCTCTGGTCATGAATTCTTTCCTAGAAAGGATAATTAAACCGTAGAGTCAACCTCATGAAACATTTTTACTGTACACTTGCCGAACCAATTATCATACCATATTCATGTAAGAAAACAAGGAACATCTACGATGGCTGAAAATTACAATTACATGCTACAGTCAGCCAGAGACCTACTCAGGAAAAACACAAATAAGACAAAGATAAATATTAACAACAATAGGAACTCGGGACAGCTGGACTTGGTACTGGCACTAGCAAAAAGTCAGCGTTAGGGTAAACCGGTTTATGGGCACACAAATCTCCCATTTATCTGTCCCGTTTCCCTATAGTGTAATAAACACACGGTGAACCCAATACAGAAAGACTACTATGAGACCAATCTTAAAAGGAGAGAAAATGACAACACGTAATTTAGAAAAAACGGGTGGAGGGGTGTTCGCCGCAAACCTGCCGACTAGCTCAAGGAAACTGTCGCACTACGAATGAAAAATCAAACTCAAAACTTCCCGAAAGGTTTGGTCGAAAATCATATATTTCAGTAGACATCGGCAGCATCAATGAGGTCCCAGTATGTATGTAAGATTGTCAGGTCTCTAGATCTCGAAGCTAATTTAACAGATACAAGCAGAATATCTTGTCGATATCCCCCATAACGCAAGAACGTAAGTTATGTCCTAGTTTTTCTGGATTGTTAATTCGTTTCAGGCATTTTTAACAACCTATCCGTAAAAACAAGGAAAAGAATTGCCTTTGATAATAAGCTGTTTGCAAGTTACGCCATATTTAGGTATCAGATGTTCATATCTATCATAAAAGTCGACATCACGATCTTGCGGATCTCTATGGGATATCTGTTTACCAAATGACAACAGATCTTTCCCTCTTCAACTAAAGTTTGTTTTTCCTCTATCGGATTCGACTTTACTACCGGAGTTGACATGTTCGACACGGCGTTTGTCTTATAAGAAGCAGGAGATGCTTACTCTACCGGTACACCTGATCTCATCCATGGTTTTTTATTGGGTCCGTTTTGTTTATCTGTATGTGTGTCTTCATTTTTCTTTTTTGTCCCGTACTCAAGTGGTGTCCTTGTTTCTTAGTGTGTCTGATTTTGCCATTGTCCATGGATTGTTCGTTCTTTTGATTGACGGTTCGGTTCTCACTTAATATAGAAGTAAAGTTTCCTACTTTGTAACAAATGAGATTTTTACCTTTAGTAAACGTACGTACTTTATAAAAATGTCATGAGTCTTGGAGACAAATGAAGAACAACAGTTAACTTTTGAAAAAGATTACAGGAGCTTTATTCATGTGAATATAAACTAATTAGGTTAGATTCAAATATAGAAAAGGTTGTTTTTTTCTTTATGATATTAATATTTTGTAAGTATTTTTGCTATGTTTAAATTGTACCCAGATTGAAATATAAAGTCAGATATTATAAATTATTGATATCAAAGATTACGTTTTTAACTAATATTATATATATAGTTATTAAAAATAGTTGTTTTTAATCATGTCATTTTTATAAAGTATGTTCGTTGATGTCAGGTAAAACTCTTACTTCTAATTAAGAAACCATCAAAAAATCTGTGAGATGGTGTTTGAAGAAAAAAACGACCAAATGAGTACTGAAGCAACACATAAAAATCATAAAATATAGAATTCCTTTCAATATAAGGATTCTATACAAGGAAACGTGAAATACGATGACGAAATAAGCGGAGCATCATAAACGCTACAAAAATAATGCATCAGTGTTAGCTGTAAATAATAACTAATGACATATCTAAATATCGTAACAAATAATTATAGTATATTAATTAATCGACCATAATGGATGTCAATAATTATATCTCGAATGCAAATCAACACAGCAGGATCAAACGAATTTCGGAACTTGATCCGAAACGAGTTTAATCTATTGTTTTGTTCAACACAAATAGATCATATGCTTTCCGTCGCGTGGTAAACAATGCAATCCTCATATCGGTAATATCCATTCTGATATATCAGTGTCAGCAGCCATTAAGCAGCCCAATGTTAAGTTTTTCCTGCGATTGCGGACATATTTTACCCGATCGGAATGAAATGAGCAGGTTTTCTATAGAACCGTCCATATATTATTAGGTTTTGTAAATGAAGTATGACCATTAAGGCGTGAATTTTGTTCCTCTGTTGGTTCATTTTCAGAATATGCTACATTGTACAATGTTGTCGAAAATCGTTTAAGGTGCTCTCTGGTACGTGTACCTATTAGGAAAAAAATCAATATATGCCACACTTGCATGTTTTTTTTTTTACCAATTAGCAGTCGAACATGGCTTTAAATAGCCTTTTTGTGTCCATTTTTAGCTATTTTACAGTGTTTGAGAAGATGGTACTACTCTAATACACAAAGAACCAAAACCAATTTTTTTGTTGTGCACGTGTAAGCATGCATTTACCATTCCAAATGGCAGTATTTTTAAAGATTTCTTTAAATCTTTTTTCTTGAGGTCCTACACCAGAATTTGATCAAAATCTTAAAAAATCGTCAAAATCTATCAAATTGCATTCAAGTTGCGAATTCGGTTGCTGAACATTTTATTCAATTGTACTAAAATGCATTTGAATTGATTTTGTTCTAATGGTGAATATAACAGATGACTTTTCACAGCAGTTTTCGAAAAGATTTAATCAATTGGTAAAACTAGTATAGTGAAGGAAATAAATTCTCGGGAAAATGGCCGTCTTTGCTCTCGAAGTTTAAGAAAAGATAGAAAAATGTGACAGATTAGCACACAACGGACGCAGAGTTAAAGCAATAGCTCCATCTTACATTACATACAGTCTATGTTAAATCGCTCAATTTCTTTCTATTGTTCTTTTATCCTGTTTTTATGCTTCCTCTTGTGTTGTTTGCATAACTATTATGTACCGGAGTCTTATTCTTTGTATTTATACTTTATCTCAATTTTATTATTGCAAGGAACCCCCAAGCCCCCATTCCCAATCTCCAACCCATAATTGCTTTATGACGGGGAATTAAAATATTTATATTTAATATCCATTTGTTTCCTCTACCGTATTTGACCTTAATACCGGATTTGACATGTTCAACACGGTGGGTATTTTATAAAAAGCAGGAGATGCTTCATCTACCTCACCCATGATTTTTTATTGGGTCCTGTTGTTCATCTTTGTGTGTGTGTATGTGTCTTTATTTCTCTTTTCTGTGCCGTACTCATGTGTCTATGTTTCGTTGTTGTTACCGATGTAGCCATTGTCCTTGGATTATTCATTTTGGATTGGAGGTTCGTTTCTCACTTACTTTACCTTATTTAGTGCCTGAATGAAATGGAAACATACAGATACAGAAAATGAAGGAAATCACACACATTAACCCAAAAAATCAATAATGATACATAACTAATACAATGAGGACGAATAGTGATGCAATACTTGGGGTAACGTTAGGACAAAACAAGATAAAAAGATGGACTCCAGATTACACAATACAAAAGGAGATAACTGAGATCCGGATTGGAAACCAACACACAAGGGGTAGCGGCGTATCTGGGTTTTTGGGGCGAACACAGGAAAGTGAGGATAAGGTTGTTAAGGTCAATGAGGACCTGGACGAACCAGAAATAATTCAAAATGATATAATTGAGATCAAGTACAAATATAAAGAATACTACACAATACACAAGAGTTAATTCAACAACAGAAGATAAGGTATTAAAATAGAATGAAACAATAGAAAGAGGTTGGGTTTTAAGTAACAGAGGAAAACTGAGCCGGGTTTGCCCCACCCCAAGCGTCCAACCACTCTCACACCGCTTCACTACATTAACGGTGGTCTACATTCGAGACGATTGGAAGTTTGGTTACGGTTTATGGACGACCATATAAGGAAACATGGGCGGGTTAACAACTCATTTGAATAATCAGGGAAATTTAGTGATTTCACATCGGCTATATGGGATCCAAGGTGACACGCTTCACTACTTCCACCTTTAACCTCCAAATACAAGGACTTCCAAAACAGATGTTTATTACTAGCAAGAACCATACTTTTCAAAGGATATAAGGAAAACTGCTTAAAATTATCAATCTATGAATTGATTGGTCGCAATTACGAGTTTCGTAGCCAGTATAATGTACCAGTTTCGCCTGTCGCTACTGAAATTTTACATTAGACTACTTCTACCATTGAGTCGTTTCAATTTAACTTTTTGACTTGACTTGTTTCCCCCTTTAATTTTAACTTTGTAAATAGCATTTCTTTCATGATTCATAGCAAGAGAAATTACCCAGTTGATGCCTTCAATATATACATAGAACTTCTGTCAAAAGGATTGTATACTACGATTCATTGCACTAATAAACTTTTCCACAGATGTTCATGGGGTAATTACAAATTTACCGAACTGAGTTGTCAAGAGCCGAGGTCCATGAGACTTAAAGACAAATCAGGTGCAAAACACGGGAAAAATTGTCAACCGCAATGGTCCTGACTTGGTACAGGTATTTCAAAGTAAATGGTAGGTTTAACAGGTTTTATGACATGCCAACCTCCCCTTTTACTTGAGGGATAATAAAACAGATATCATAGAAGGGTTTGTCTTCCCAATTCCCAGATTTTTTCGACCTTTTTTCCCAATTCCTACATTTTTGGCTATTCCCATATCCAACACTTTTACATTCGAACACCAATAACATCAATAATTCTATTTGCCATCATGATCCATAAAGTTAAAGTTTCTCCAATAACAGGAAATATCCTAAGAAAAGGATCTAAATTCCGTGCACCACAATACATCAACTGGGAATAAAATTTGGACATTTTATGGATGCTGCTGGGTACTATACCAGAAAATAGATTGAGCGTGAATAAGATGAGAACCTTGATTCTCTTTTTTATTAGATAAAAGTTGTGAGGTCTATGATCCAAAAACAAATCAATCAGCTACTAGGGTCAATGAAAACTTAATCAATTTTCAAAAATGCTGATGTTCCCAGGTATTTGTCCTCCATTCATTCTGAATATCCCGTTATTCCTGCAGATAAGGCCCCATAATAACATCATTTTTATCTGTAAAAATAATTACAGCGAAAGAACTTGGAATTGGTAATTCTTATGGCAATCAATCCTACACAGCTACTACGCTGTCTAAGGAGGAGATATTACAGTCATAAATTTTTTTTGCTTTCCTCTGGTATTTCGTCCTAAGATGAAGACACACATTTCCACTCTTAGTACTGGATACACAAATTTAACTAATGCCTATATAAACATGGCTACACCGCTTCATCTGCAAAATGCTTTACAAGCCTATTTCTAAGCTGTTAACCTCCATCTTGATAGCTGTAAAAGAGGGCATTCAAATATATTTTGATACTCCCTTTTCAAGAAACAACGGCAGTAGAATACCGAAGGAACAAGGGAAGCGATGACTACAAAAATCGAAGTCCAAAGACATGACAAAAACGGTAACAGATAAAAACAAAGACAAAACAAGGACGTGAGACAGCTACAATGCACGGAAATAAAAAGATAACATTAAGAACTAAGGCACTCATAGTGTGAACTCCCATGAAAACCGGGAGTGACAACAGGTGCTCCGGAAGTGATACTTACGACATGTGAAAAAAAATAAGATGTACTTGATATCTTGAACTCTAGATCATTTTCACACTGTAACAGCTTTTAAACTTTTAGCTTCTCTGCACTTATATACTACCATTTCTCATAAACAACTGAAATCTCGGCTGAAAGATTTAATTCATAGATGTTTCTCCCATAAGAACGGTGAACAGAGATTTAAGTACATTGTTATAGGTAGAAAACAAGCATACTTTGTGAAATACGACAACTAATTTGAAAAAAATATATATATATATAGAAGAAGAAGTGATTCAATGTTCGAGTTTGTAATCCACAATATATTTGTAACTTTGGAGGACTTGTTTTAACAGACTAAAGAAATTTCAATGGGCATAAACTGTGCATCTCTTTCAGCTGGCATGTTTCTCCACTGAATAAAGGCTGAACAAATTGAAGGGTTTTCAAACTTAAGGTAAAAAATAAGCCCAATCATTTTATTTTAGCCCCCGTTATATAGATAATACTTTGTCACTAAAGAACCTTAGCGTTAATAACCCTGAACTTGTCTAACCAGAAGGGCTCAAAATTAAAGATACAATAACACTTCCACATAGGCCTTATTCCTTGACCATCATCTAGAAATTGACAACAAATTTAGACTAAGGCCGTATCACAAATGCGATTACTTCGCTTTTCCAATAGTCAATTTCCCCTTTCTTTGTAGCAACATTCAAACAGCACCAACATATGGAGCTTATTTCTCCAAAGTTTTTCGCTACTCAAGGGCATGTGGTCCAACTTCCTTGATAGAGCCTGGTCGTTCACAAATAGGTTACTTAAACAAGGGTATGTTACCAATAACTTACAGTCATTAATGCAAAAGTTTTACGGTCGACATCACAATCTTCTGGACCACTATGGGATATTTATTATCAAGAGACTGCCATGCATTATTCTTGTAAATTATGGTTGAATTTGCTTCAATAAGTTTACAGAGGAAATAATCGAAATATAATTTTCTCATGTGCTAAAATGTTAAATTAGTATTCCATGCTGTCAGCTTGTCTTTTTGTTTGGAAGACTCGTATGAGCAATCATTGTAAAGAAACCATCCACACATCATTCCAGTACATATTGGTCAATTATGCTTGCAACTTTTCATAGCAGCTGATAGATAATGTTTGTTTCATTTGGTGTGGTGTAAGGCTAAACTATGTTCCTCGTTTGCAGTCAACTTTTTTTATTGGATCACAGACAAATGAGTGTTTTTCGTAAAAGACCTTCCATACATCATTCCTGTAAAGCTGGGTTGAATTTGCTTCTGTGGTTTCAGAGGAGATGATCAACATACAGTGTTCCAGCTAGGATTTAAAATGGGCAGGGCGCCAGTCCTCAAAAGGTATATGATTTTCCGTAAGTGTTTAGTGTTAAGCTATGTATTACACTGGCGGTAATGTATTTTTGTCGTATCCAAAATAAATAAGCATACTTCGTAAAGGACCTCCCATATATTATACCAGTACACTTTGGTAAAATTTGATATTATACTCTCAGGGCAGATTAATGAAAACAAGAGGCTCTCAAGAGCTTGTATCGCTGACAAGGACCCTTGCTAACACATGACCAAGTTTGGTTCCCATTGGCCTAGCAATTTCAGATAATAAAATCTTTAAATGTGTTTACGCATAGGTTCCAATGTTAAAATTATGTTGGCCATCTTGGATATAGTGTGGACCTAAAAAACAACATTTTGTAAGGACCATCTAAAAACTATTGTGGCCAAGTTTGGTTTAAATTGGCCCAAAAGTTTCAGAGATAAATATCTTTAAATGAAAAGAGACGAAAAGTGATGGCAATAACTCATCCTGGCTATATATATTCCTAGGTGACATTATGACATCTTCCAACCGGTTCCAATGAAGAATGAGAATGACGACGTACATAAATACTATTTGTAAAGGATTTTCCATACATCTTTCCTGCTATGCATGTTTGGTCAAATTTATGTCAGTAATATAATAAAACGTAATATGCACAAATACGTGCGGTGCTTGCTACATCATTAAGTACTGCTGAGTAGTATCAGAGGAGTTGTGCTGAAAAACTGTGATAGATTGACAGACAACCATGACAGGAAGTTGGGGATACATGAATAACCTTATCAACGGTCATTGTTACTTTGTCCAAGAAATGAAAAAAAATCAATTCAAGATAAATAAGAGAATGTCATGAAAATGAGAAACATTTACATTACTATTTAGGTTAATAGCACTTCTTTCTCATGTCAATGATAATGAATAAAATGTGACAAAGCATAATAGACTCTTTAATATGAAGCAAGACAAGAGACTCATGTTCATTGTTCTTCTTTTTCACCATTACAGCGTTTATCAAGCGACTCTCTTTGCATTTCTTTATAGTTTTTTTTCTGTGGGAATGATTTCATTTCCGTCAGTTAAATCTCTCTAATTACCCATGGATGTCTGGAAAA
>MJUU01057800.1:152307-174996 GCA_002080025.1 Modiolus philippinarum | reverse complement strand
GCAAATAAAGGTATCCGTCAGGTCCACACCTTATCAAATATGGCTGCCGGCAGTAACATACTTTAACCTTTCGAAAACAAATTCAAAAATATCAGAAACTACTTGTCCAGTTCGAACCAAACTTAGTCATAATGGTCCTTAGATTGTCCCTACAAAAAAGGGTATCTTGCAAATCAGTATCTCATCCAAGATGGGCACCAGCGGGGACATAAGTTATATTAGATTCCATTAAAAGAATTAGGTTTCTGAAACCACTTATCCAATTAGAACCAAACTTGAACACAAAAGTCCTTTGATTGCCCCATTCAGAATTGGCATCTGGCATGTCTGCATCCAATCCAGGGTGGCCTCTTGCATGGCAATAAGTTGAAACTCTGGACCCTATTGGAAATGCAATTAATCGCTTAAAATCATTTAGAATAAAGTATATAAAATCATTAGAATTGCTGAATCTTTGATTTAAATTATCTCCTTTGCAAGAAATCTGACTTTCATATATTTTCATTGTTTTAATATATATATTTGCATGAAATATAGATTAACTGCACTCGTTGTAAGTAACAGGATGTAGGGTGATGTTCATGACAAAATGAATATGAAAAAAAATATCACAATTCGGAAATCTTATATATCCCAGTGGTGTTATTTTATTCATTTAATTAAATATAAGAACGTGTAAAACAGATTGATCTCCTCAAGGCCTATCTACTTAATATTATACTACAGAAGTGCGTCAAACAGAAAATGTGCCTTAATAATATAGCTTCAGAAATAACCCAAAATGTTAGGCTGAAAAAAGGGTATGTGGGAGGGTCATTTACCTGTTCCAGTATTAAGGTAATAATAATAATGTTAAAAAGGAAAATAAAGACGTTGTACATGGAAAGTTACAATTCGTTGGATATATGAATGTCAGAATATCATTAATGTTGTTTTTTCGCCCACGACTTTGGCAAAACGAATATTTAACTAAATATAAGGAGGGGTGTTATTTCTCTTTATTTGTTTCTTCGGAAAGAAATACTATAATAATAGATACTGATCTTTATATAACTTTGTTAATGGTAGATACTGTTGAGTCAATATAAATTAAATTTATTTTACCTTTTATTTTAAAAAAGCGGGGTATATAGTATAAAGGTATTTAGTATTAATTGTGTCCGTCCGTCTGTCTGTCCGTCCGTTCGTCCTACCTGCACAATTCCTGTTTAATCTTTAAATACTTAAAACAATTTGATTAAGTTGCAGGGATATTTTTTCACATGATGCCACATGATGCCACAGTGCACCTTCCATTTAAAATTTTGATCTTGCAATTTTGGAGATTTCCCATAAAAAATATGGACTTAGTATTACATTGACATTGGGGGCAGTGGTATGTCATCCGTAACTCCTAGAAAACCAATGAATGGAATTTCATGAAACTCCAGAGAATCTTAATCAAATGCATGAAGCTTTAGTGCACCTCCTATTTTCATCTGACCATTTTCACAGGTTTCCAATAGCTAACATGTACTAAACCATGCATTGTCATGGGGGTGAACTGGTATGACATCCACAACTCCTCCCAAACCAATAATTAAATTTGCTGAAATTTTCAGAGAATCTTTATCACCATGATCCCATAGTGCGCCTCCTATTTCAGATTTTGATTGGAACCAATTTTTGGTTTTTAATAATCATGGTTGTCATCTTTTTTTTTCTTTTTTTTTGGGGGGGGGGGGGGGGGGGGGGGGGGGTACTGGTATGCCATCCGCATTATTTCTAAACCATTGAATGAATTTAATGACCCTTTCAGAGAATCTTTATGACATGATACCTTAGTACACCTCCTATTTTAGATTTAGAACAAACAATTTTTCAGAGTTTCCATGGCTATACATGGACTTACCCGTGTATTGTCTTTGGGGGAGTACTGGATTGCCATCTGCAACTCCTCCTAAACCAATCATATGATGCCATAGTGCACCTCCCATTTTAGTTTTTAATTTGAAAAATGTCTTGCCTTCCCATAGCCATGCATTATCACTCACCAGCGGCAGGGGCATGGTACTGGTATGCAGTCCAAAACTCTTTCTTAACCAACGAAAGGAATTTGATGAAACTTTTAAAGAATCTTTATCATATGATGCGAAAGTGAACCTCTTATTTTAGATTTTGATCTGACCAATTTCTCATGTTCTATTTTCAAATACATGAACTTGACCATGCATTGTCATTAAAGGGGTGGGGTGATACGTACTGGTACGCCATCCGCAACTCCTTCCAAACCAATGAGTGAATGAAATTGAATGAAATTTGCTCAAAACTTTCAGAAAATCTGTATTACAGGATGCCATAGTGCACCTACTATTTCAAATTTTGGAAATATTTTGGTATCCCATATCTATGAATTGTCATTGGAGAAGGAGGGGGTACTGGTATGCCATCCGCAACTCCTCCTTAACTGTTGAATGGAATTTGACTACACTACCAGAGAATCTTAATCACATGATGCCATAGTGCACCTCCTGTTTTAAATTTTGATCAGACCAATTTTTGAGTTCCCATAGTCAAGCTTGGACTTTGCAATTCATGTATCTTATGTGGGGGTTATCATTCAGTGAGCTAAGCCAATAGTATTTCTAGTTTTTATATACGTTCGTGACATTTTGTTTAATTCACTTTTATGAGCTGCCTTAATAGCAAAAAATTGGGTGTTACTGACAAAATATTAATCTATAAATAATATCATAAACCCGGATCCGAAAGTTTTACACATACTTCGGTATTTTGTTACTTAAAAATCTCATCTTACTACATCCTTAAATATAAGTGATCAAAGTTCTAAGTTAAGGAAGTATTCTTGTCATTTCTCAAATTTATAATCTCTCAGATTAATCATGAATAACAAAGACCAGTCAATGATTAAGCAAGCAATGAATTTAGAAAAAAAAACAGTCTTTAACCCATACGATTTTTATGTGATTAATCTGAATATTTAGCACCAATATTTAGCACCAACATCTATAACTTTTTAGTATTTTATTTTTTTTATTGATTTATTAATTTTATTGATTTATTCATTTATTCATTCATTTATTTATTTATTTACTTATTTATTTGTTAATTTGAATTCTTTATATAACAAAAACACTTCAATACTTAGCTGAATGATAATTGACAATTCTTCTAACCGGAAACATTCTTAACGGTCATGTTCCCTGCTGGAGGACACCTTAGATTGGATGAAGACATACCAAATGCAAATTTGAAGGGGGCCACCAGAAGACTTTTGTGATCAATTTATTTCTATGGGATTAGTGTCAATTCTTTTAATGGTATCCAATATAAACTATCTTAATGCTGGTAGCCATATTGGATGAGGTGTGGTCCTCCCGGAAACCTTTATTGGAAGGTACCATCAATGTATCATTGTTTTCTAACTGGACAAGTTGTTTCAGAAAGGATCTTTAAATATATTTCAACGCGTTATCTCTTTCAACCAATATATATTTCATACCACCTTTCAGAACAATAAAAAAAAACAAAAGAAAGGGGCAACGGTTTCCCTCATAATTCAGTTAATAATTAATGCCAAAATCAAAACATTACAAGCCCCTTTCACAAAAAACAATTTTTGGCAGCGGTTCATCTTATTAACTAGTGTTTATATATTTCTGAAAACAAAACATAAAATTTAGCAGAATACTTTTTTTTCTAAAATTTCAGTTTTTATTTTTTAGTTTTTATGGCAACCGAAAAGCTCCACCATCCATTTCAACCCAAAACAGAACACCATTAAAAAAATTAAGGCAGTTGTTCCCCTTGTAATCAAGGTAATACATATTGCTGGAATTAAAATAAATTGAAAAAAAATTGGGCAGGATTCCCCTTGTAATCTAGTTTATACAAATTGCTGAAATCACAAATAAAATGTCTAGTAGAATACTTTTTTTTCTAAAATTTCAGCTTTTTAGTATGGTTTCCATGGCGACTGAGAGCTCCATCCATAACAACCAAATTCAGACCACAAATCAAATCAAAATTTAAACAGGGGTTCCCGTTAATTCAAAGGGTACAATGTTCAAACTGTGTTCCCCCTGGCGGCCATCTTGGATGAGGTACGGAACTCATAAGAATAAGAACCACTATGGACAAGTTTGGTGTAAATTGGACGAGTAGCTTCTGAAATTAGATCTTTGAATGTATTTTCCATAGGGTCAAATGTTAAAACTATATGGTCCCCGCTGGCAGCCATCTCGGATGAGGTACGGACCTGCCGGATACCTTTTTCAGAAGGGATCATCTAAGGACCATTGTGGCTAAGTTTGGTTTTGTTTGGTTTACATGTAGGGCCCAATGTTAGAACTATGTTCCCCGCTGGTGGCCATCTTGGATGAGGTACGAACCTGTCGGATTCTGTTTTTGAAAGGAACTATTTAAGGACCGTAGTGATTAAGTTTGGTTCTAATTGGACTAGTAGTTTCTGAGAAGGCGATATTAGAATGTCTTTTCCCATAGGGTCCAATGTTAAAATCATGTTTCCCACTGGCGGCCATTTTGGATGAGGTACCGACCTGTCAGATACCTTTTTTGGAAGGAACCATCTAATGACCATTGTGACTAAGTTTGGTTCTATTTTGACTAGTTTCTTTGAATGTCTTTACCCATATTGTCCAATGTTATAACTATGTTCCCCGCTGGCGGCTATCTTGGATGAGGTATGGATCTGTCGAATATCTTTTTGCAAGGAACAATCTAAGGACCATTGTGACTAAGTTTGGTTCTAATTGGACTGGTAGTTTCTGAGAAGAAGATCTTTGATGTTTTTTCCCATAGGGTCTAATGTTAAAACTATATTCCCTGCTGGCGGTCATCTTGACCTGTCGAATACCTTTTTGGAAGGAACCATCTAAGGACCATTGTGACAAAGTTTGGTTTTGATTGGACAAGTACTTTTTGAGAAGAAGATCTTTGAATGCGTTTTCCATAGGGTCCAATGTTAAAACTATGTTCCCCGCTGGCGGCCATCTTGGATGAGAAATGGATCTGTCGGATACCTTTCTTGACAGGAACCATCTAAGGACCATTGTGACTAAGTTTAGTTCAAATTGGACTAGTTTTTTCTGAGAAGATCTTTGAATGTCTTGTCCCATAGAGTCCAGTTTTATAACTATGTTCCCCGCTGGCGGCTATCTTGGATGAGGTACGGATCTGTCGAATATCTTTTTGCAAGGAACCGTCTTAGGACCATTATGAATAAGTTTGGTTCTAATTGGACTAGTAGTTTCTGGGAAGAAGATATTTGAATGTCTTTTCCATAGGGTCCCATGTTAAAACTATGTTCCCATCTGGCGGCCATCTTGGATGAGGTATGGATCTGTAGGATACTTTTTTTTTAAATGGACCATCTAAGGACCATTATGACTAAGTTTGGTTCTTATTGGACTAGTAGTTTCTGAGAAGATCTTTGAATGTCTTTTCCCATAGTGTCCAATGTTAAAACTATGTTCCCCGCTGGCGGCCATCTTAGCTGAGGTACGGACTGTCGGATAAATTTTTTTGAGTGGGACCACCAAAGAACTATTGTGACCAAATTTGGTTCCAATTGGCCCATTGGTTTTAGAGTTTCAGAGGAGAAGATCTTTAAATTAAAAGTTTATGTCGGATGGACGGACGGACGACGGACGCCAAGTGATGGCAAAGGCTCACCCTGGCATAGCCAGATGAGCTTAAAACGGAAAAATAAATTACCTTTGGTAGATATAAACGAATGACCAATACTTTTTTAAAGAAACAACTATTAGTATGACGCTGTAATTAATAAAATTCACTAGTCTCCAAGCGGATTTCAAGGATACGGTTTGAAACCCTCACATGCTGTAGAACATTGGTCAGAGATAAAGAGGATGAACATTGGTCATTTTGGACAGGTAGACTCGCATGGGAATAATCTAATTAACCACAGGTAACGATACAGTTTTAAAATTTTACAAATGTATAAATTTCTGATTCAAAAATAGTTCCATCATCAGATTTAAGTTAAATCTCGTAGATCTATATTGAATACCTGGCATCGAAAGGAAAATGGCATGTGATGAAGAGTTGACTGGTACGTATACTAATACTGACAAAGCCTTAAACAGTTGTAATTTTACCGCTTTTTATATAATGCAGCGAATTACAACAAACAATAACAAAAACATGTGGATTGTAGTGACAGGAAAATGTTTTAAAATAGAATAAAAAAGATAACAGGAAATACCTACAATGGCCGACAAACACAGTCACATGCCACAAAGTAATAAGGAACTGGAGAAGAAAAAAAAAACCACAAAAAAAATACAAATAACAAAGTACGTAAAGAATGATAGGAACTCGGGACAACCGGACTCGGTACCGGTGTTACATACTAGTCTTTCCCCCATACCAGGATTTCCCCCCGGAAAAATAAGTATATACTCAGATTTCCCCCCGGAACATCTAGTATATACTTGATTTTCTCCCGGGGAAAAATGGGTATATACTGAATTTTCCCCCTACGAAAAGTCTAGGATGTGTATACACATACTAGTTTTTCCCCCATACTAGAATTTCCCCCTGAGTTTGCAAGTAGTAGATAAGGTAAAGATGTCGAATATCTTTCATTTAATCTTGAAACAGCATAGCAAAAAACACGGTAATTTAAATGGACAAAACGAATAACAAAGAAGGCATTAAACAAAATATCAAGTATATATTTTATACTTCTGAAAATCAGCTCAACAGTGCTTGATATGCAAATACAAAATATATCAATGTTGTGTAATTGAAAACGAAAAAGTAAATCAGCTGCTTATAAAAAATATCAATGAATAAGGAAACTTTCTGATCTCCGCCGGATAAGAAAATGCACACGTATTACAGATTTCACAATAAAAAAAATATACTTAAAGATCTAATGTAAGAGCCCGAAACGGTGTCTACTTCTCAAACGATAGCATGCCACAATGTAGGACAACCACATTAAGACACACGTAGGTCAACAGAATGACAGGCGATAATAAACAGAACCAGCTTTTGTTGTCTGGGGATATTTTCACGATCATCCATCTACTTGAAGACAAAGCCGCCGATTGGGTTTTTTAGGTCCGGAGAGGCAAATTAAAGTTTGTGTTGCAATGGCGACCCCAGAAAACAAGGAAACTGTTGATGGCATCAAACAGAATAAATAAGAAAGAAAANTGAAATCTGTAGACTTCCCGGAGTATAATACAGAAATCCGTTTGCAATTTCAACTATTATTACCGAAATGGCAAGGGTTTGAAGTTAACCTTCTCATTTCTCCATCTTCCGAATTTAGCTACTTTTCACAGCGTCATATCAACAAAACTAGGTCGGTGACCTATATTTTTTATTCTTGAAAATTGTTCCGAATACCTTAAAGAATGGTTATGCTAAGTTTCACGAAAAAATCAACAGCAGAAATGAATAATTGGTTTGGTCTTNTGCCGGAGTTTATACATACATAATTTCCTAAAAATCAGTGTTTAATCCTTATAATTCCAACCTCGTACGTTAAAAACTGTGTTATCCATTTTAACGACGTCTTTAATTACTGCACTATATTTTTGCGGAGCAGATTAATGGGCAAACGGAAATATCGAGAAATATTTCCGTTTGCTATTCATGATGTTGACCAATGAAAATGAACGTTACAATCACATCTGGAATTATAAGGTTATACAAGCAACCGACAGCGACTAGCCGCCTTATTAAAGACCAAACCAACTATTGTTTATACGCATATCTCAGCGCACTGTCATTGTTCTGTAAGACGTCTATGACGTCGCACGTCGTGGAAGATCAGCAGAGTGACATTCACGACCTGCGTTGGTGATGAAAAGTTTTGAAATAAAAAAAAGTGATCAAATAACAAAAAAATATAATTTATATCTAAATAAGGTGGAACAATATTAAATTCAAATTCTTTATTGTCATATAACATTTAATGTTTGTGACAAACAAATAAACAACATGTATAAAAACATTAAGCATCGTTTACTTTTGCATACAAATGAAAAGAATTGGCAATATTCTTTGTGTTATTGTGCGAGCCGCCGACCACCCATCAAATATACAAATTATTCTTCATAGCCTGAGTCCTATAATTGATATAATTTATAAAACTGCAACACCGTTATCTAATAAAAACGTCGGATCGCGGAACGTAGGGTCTGTGCTTCGATTCCCGGTCGATGTGAAAAATTTCATGGACCCAATTTTTGGCTCTTACACCATTGCAAGGATGGTCTCGAGGAACGACCCATAGCACGTTAAACACTTTTCATATAGTTCGGCGAGGTGCAAATCACTTAAAAATGTAAATATCTCAAGGTCAGTGGCTCTCTACGAGTACTCCGGCTTCCTCAACTACTAAAACTGACCGCAACGATAAAGCTGAAATTCTGCTGAAAGTGGCGTTAAACCAATTCAAACCAAAATAAAAAAAAACAACAAATAAACAAATAACAAAACATAAAAAAATGTTAACCGCAATAGTCTTGACTTCGTATTTAAACAACTGGTATGGATTCCATAATGTCCATATGCAGATATGAAATGTGAAGTAAACAATTATGCAAAGGTGCAATAATAATATCAAAGACCATTATAGGGGCACGTGCACAACATTTCATTTTCGGAAGGGGCCTGGGAATTTATATGCGGATCTTACATTTCTTTATGCCCACTGTTCTTTTATCAGACAGTCATTAGGACTTAAGATAGAAAACCCTTAGCTGATATAATTGTATCTTCCCTATATTAGTTCATTTTATTATGTTTTTGTTTAATACATGTATATGTTTGTATTGCCATAACCGAAATGTCTACATGTCTACAATTTTGAATAAAACATAACATGTATTACGAAGTTAATGTACACTGGTAACGCCTTATCCGTCCACTGGTCCTTGTGTCCTTGGACATTTTTTTCATGAAGTTTATCTCGAAAGCCCCATAATTTTGTATATGGGANTGTTTATTCTACGATAGGGAAACGGGACAGAGAAAGGGGAGGTTTGGGTACCCATAAACCGGTTTAACCCTACCGCTGGCTTTTGCTAGTGCCGGTACCAAGTCCGGCTGTCCCGAGTTCCTATCGTTGTTTATGTTTGTCTTTTGTATTTTTATTGTGGGTTTTTTTCTTGTGCAGTTCCTATTTACTTTCTGGCATGTGGCTATGTTTTTCGGCCATTGTAGGTGTTTCCTGTTATCTTTTTTATTCGATTTTAAGATAGAAAAAAACCCTTAGCTGATATAATTGTATCTTCCCTATATTAGTTCATTTTATTATGTTTTTGTTTAATACATGTATATGTTTGTATTGCCATAACCCAAATGGCCGCAGCAGGTTTGCGCCTGTCCTAAGTCAAGAAATTTATTAAGCCTTTGTGTGTCTTGTCTTTTTTCTAGTTAGTTTACTTTATGTCTATAGGAGTCTGGGATGATGTTTATTTCGCTGAACTTGATTACTCTTTATTCAGGGGCCGACTCCGACCTGCCGTTGGATGTGGGGTTTTCTCACCGTTCATTGAAGATCTTATGGTGGCTTTGAGTTGTTATTACTCCCCTTTGGGTCGTTGTCTCTTTGTCACATTCCCCGTTTCCCTTCTTTTTTCTATTTGTCTACAATTTTGAATAAAACATAACATATATTATAACACCTCAAGAACGAAGTTAATGTACACTGGTAACGCCTTATATGTCCACTGGTCCTTGTGTCCTTGGACATTTTTTTCATGGAGCTAATCTCGAAAGCCCCATAATTTTGTATATGGGATAAGACTTTTATAATTTGGAATAACTTGTGTGTGATCTGTTTTGCATTTTGGATCAAAATAAATATGTTCAAATCAACCTTCGGCGGAAGAAATACTACCAGAATGTTAGCTGTCACATGTTTTCAGATTGACGTAAATTGATTCCAGTCTTTTTAAAAAAAAATTTGTCACATGTTTTCAGATTGACGGAAATCGATTCCAATCTTTTTAAAAAAAAATTGTCACATGTTTTCAGATTGACGGAAATTGATTCCGAACTTTTTAAAAACTATTTGGTTTCTAGAAATCCCTTCAAACTTTTGAAAATTTTTATGTTATTAACTAAGAATACATTTTTCGGTCTTGGTTTTCATGTTTTATTTTGATTGATTCGTCATATTTTGGAAAAAAAAGTTACAGCACGTTTTTTTTTTTTTTTTTTTTTTTTTNGGGTTGCCTATTTCATAGTCAGTCTTAGTGACTGTAATTAATTTTTACAAGGGTTTTCACTGAAAAAAGCGGGGGAGGGGGTTTAAGGATAAAAGACCCCCTTTCACCTCATTCTACACAGAGACCCTTAATTTGAAAGTCAAATATTGAAGTCCGGTTCCTGGATTTTCCAAAATAAGGGACTTTCGAGATAGGAACTCTCGTGTATGGCGGAAACGATCGGCTCAAGTACCAGAGAGACTGGATTCTTGACCTATTGAAATAGATATATATATATATAAAGGAAAATATTTATGAAATTGAAGTGTATACTGCATGACAACTCTTTCACTAAATATAAATTAATGAAAACAACTAACGAAGCGCTAGAACATGTTCAATATAAACACCCTTAGCTCAACAATGTTCATCAATTAGTGATTCCCTCTCATCCTATTGATGTATTGATTTTTTTTTCGTATAGTATCTGAACTTTTATCTGGTTTGAACACGACTCAGAAGTCCCGCATTGGGGAATCACAATTTTATTTTTGCTCAAAATATTTTTATTGGGTGTTGAACCAAAGCACAAAAATGATAAAATGAAGCCTATGAAATATATATTAAAGGTCTGAAATTATTAGATCAACATCTACATAAAAAAGTAATAATGTGCATTATACTATGTAGAAAGAAATGAGTCAAAAGGCAAAATCCCGAGATAACAACTTTCAAATCCCGCATGATCAGGACAACACAGGAAAATATTTGAAACAAGAAAAAAAAATAATGTAACACCTCCTTTCTCTTTTCGTTATCCTCAAATCACATAAAGAACACTGCCGTACAAAAATAATTGATTTTTAGATTACTACTTCGGTGTTCAACATTGATACTCTAACTTTCGACGTCTATTACTGTGACGTCATCTTCATTGAAAGAAAAAATCAAGCGACGTCTGGCCGAAAAAGCCAATTTTTGTCGTTATATTCCATCATATCTATCTTATGAGTTGGGTGACCTATTGTTTTTATTGTCTTATTCAAATAATTACAAACAACTTTACATGCTCTGAAAATATGAGAAAAAAATCAACAGCAGAATTTTCAAAATTTAATAGAAAAGATAACAAAAATGTCTAATATTTTGCGCGGGAAAGTAATTAAGCTTTAAATAATCATCAATCTTTCCTTTAAAAGTTTGTTCTTTAATAGAATTAAAATCTATAGACTTCTCGGAGTATAATACAGAAATCCGTTTTCAATTTCAACTATTATTACCAAAATGGCAAGGGAAGTTAATCTGGTCATTTCTCAATCTGCCGAAATTTGCTACTTTTTATGGCGCTATACCAACAAAACGAACTCGATGACCTATATTTTTTATTCTTGAAAATTGTCCCAAATACCTTAATAATGAGTATGCCAAGTTTCATGAAAAAATCAACAGTAGAAATTAATAGTTGGTTTGGTCTTTAACAAAGAAAGCTGGGTCCGGAAATACCGATAAACAAACCAAAGCTAAGGATTCTATCCAAAATGAAGAACAGGAAACTACCGTTCCATGAATAGAGGGGAATTGCTGGAAATACGAGAAAGAAATGTCAGGTTCTAGTATATAGCAGTTATAAAATACCGCCTACCCCAGGTTAAGACATCCCGATATCTCCTGACAATGAGATACAGCCCGAGGAAGGAAGGAATGGTACAGAAAGATGGCAGGCCCAAACTGACTGTCATTTCTAAAATAGTGCTAGATCGATATAGTGGCGTGTATGCCATGAAAGTACAGGAGATAACTGATGCCGATAACTCTAAATTTGTGTGCTTTTTTGATGAAAGAAACCGATGAAGATTTCTACACAGAGAGACTCAAAGAACAGAGAGATGGCTAGACATCCGGAATAGAAAGAACTTCTTATACAACGAGGAACAACTCGAAACAGTTCATAGACTAGAACGTTTAAATAATTTAAAAGCAATGAAGTTCTAAGAAAGGGCAAAATAAGCTCCGATCCCCTATGACATAAAATTTCTTTTTTGGTAATGTTGTTAGTCCCTTTCTCCCGAAACCCTTGAAAAAAAAGAAAAAAACTTAAACGGGGTTAGAATTTGAAAACGAAATTGCCTCCAAAACCCAAAGGGGATTGGAATTTTGATGAAAACATCGAATTTCTATAAAAATCAAAGTAAAATTTTCATGTCAGACAA
Organism: Modiolus philippinarum; assembly: GCA_002080025.1. NCBI lineage: Eukaryota > Metazoa > Mollusca > Bivalvia > Mytilida > Modiolidae > Modiolus > Modiolus philippinarum. Next base: position 162,572 of record MJUU01057800.1, on the reverse strand, counting down.
GTCTGACTACTGGCAAAATAAACTCCCAAACCATGCCTAAAGTTGGGAAGTGATTTCATTATTCATATTTTGATTTTATCTGTACTGAAGAGACATGAGTTGTCGAAATGCGCATATGCAGAAACCAAATTTACAGTAACTTCGGTTTTTGTTATTTATTACCACTGGGCCGATGCCTCTGCTGGTGGACTATTAGTCCCCGAGGGTATTCACAATCTCAGTAACCGATACTTCGGTGCTGGCCCGAAAACCGATTATATTTGGAAACTTGCAATATCTGAATTCTAGAAAATTTTGTTTAAAACTAAGGAGTATCTCCCTCTTGCATAGCCCTGTCCTTAGCTGATTTTGGCTTTCATATTTAGATCTTCTCTATTAGTTTTTACACGTATTTTGGTTTATGGACTTCAAATTGTTTTGATTTTATATGTACTGAAGAGACATAAGTTGTCGAAATGCGCATATGCAGAAACCAAATTTACAGTAACTTCGGTATTTTGTTTTTCATATACTCTTTCAGTCTTCACATTATGCCCTTATATACATTTTCATAGTGTGACATTTTGGGAAAGGTAAAAGATTTAGGCTTTCTAAAAGTCAATCGTAATACCACTCCACCTTTATTTATCACTTTACGACAGTCGTAAACTTTTATTCAAAGGTCTTCTACAATCACAAGAAAGCTTGGTCCATAAAGTCCTTTTGAATTATGCAGAATCATTGAAAATTGTGTTCGGCATTTTGTTTCCAATTTCCTTTGGTTGAACAGCTGGTTTACTACAGTCATATCTTTCGTTAGGACATTAGGGGACGGAGTATTTTTTACTGAAAAAAAAACTTGAATACGTACAAACATTTCAATTTTTCTTAATTAAGACAAAATTTCTCATTATGTCAAGTGTTTGAGATTCATGTCCTCCCCATGTGTTTGCTTCAATGTTGTATTTGTTCACCATCTTAATTTAAGACACTAGTGGTTTTTTGTCGGGCAACGGATTACAGTGACTGTAGGAACACTTTGCCAGTTAATTTTATGTTTTATGACGATCCCGCATCCGTGGATTAAATTAAACATGAATGTGGTGGTCTTCCACAATCATCAATGACATACGCTCAAACCGATAGGGTCTGTCTTGAACTCACTGGGAGGTATGAGCAAAGGTCATTGTTGAAGGCCTCATGATGACATCAAGATAAAGAACAATACATCTTAGAATTCTTGCAAGCGCAAGACGAATTATTATAGGATTAAACACTGATTTTTAGGAAATTATCTATGTTTAAACTCCGGCAGCTCACTCACAAACTGAATAAAGTCCGAAGGACTTTATGTTAAGTTTGTGAGTGAGCTGCCGGAGTTTATACATACATAACTTCCTAAAAATCAGTGTTTAATCCTTATAATTCCAATTTTGTACGTAAAAAGTGCGTGATCCATCTTAACGACGTCTTGTTTTGCTGCACTATATTTTTGTGGAGCGTATTAATGGGCAAACGGAAATATCGAAAAATATTTCCGTTTGCTATTCATGACGTTGACCAATGAAAACGAACGTTACAATTACATTTGGAATTATTACGATATGTTTCTAGCTTTTCAATTTATCAATAGTTTCAACAGTTTCAAAAAAGATATTTATATCCCTTAGTTTCCAGTTAAAATATATTCTGCAATTGTAGTGACTTTTGCTGACGAATCGTAACGAAATTGGCAATGCTTTGTAAAGGATCTTGCATACACTTGTCTGAAACAAATCGCTGCAGTAACACTTAATTCGTTTAGCACTTGCTATCTTTTTGGACAAAGTGAAGTAGCTTTATACTGTATAATTTTTAATGGGAAAGACAACATGAAACCACGAAACATCTACAATTGCCGAAAATCACAACCACATACCACAATCAACAAGCGATCTGGCCAAAAAAACATAAAAAGCAAAAGAAAATCGTAAACAACGATAGGAACTCGGAATAGCATGAAGGAACTCGGAATAGCATGTAAGCAGACATTTTCTAAGTCGTCGTATTTAACAGAAAATTACAATGAATTATTTGTGACTCTCGCATTAATTTAAATGAAAAAATATATTCAGAATAGGCTTTAAAGAACATATATGTAATGTTTACATTATTTGCAACATATATGCAGAATTTTTTTAGCTTGCCGGGACGAATGTCCGGATAGCTATTGTAATACCCCGGCGTCGGCGTCGTCAACAAAAACTTTGACCTTGCTTGTGGGATGGAGACCTTAAGTGCTAGGATGGTGATATTTTGTATGTGACTTCCTTGTGATAAGAGCTTTCTTGTGGTACCATACTTGTAGACATTTTGACCTTGACCTTGTCCCTAGGGCAATTTAAAAAAAAAACTTTAACCTTGCCTCTAGAAGGTAGGCTTCTAGTGGTAGGGTGTTCATATTTAATATGTAATTTCCTTATGATGAGAGCTTTCTAGCGGTACTATATTTGTAGACATTATGATCATGACCTTGCCCCGAGGGCAATTTTTAAAAAAAACTTTAACCTTGCCTTTAGAAGGTAGGCTTTTAGTGATAGAGTGTTCATATTTGCTGTGTATTCTAATATGGCTTCCTGTATTAGCTTTGTAAAAAGAGTCATGTTATAATACCAGTATAATACTCTGAGCACATGCGCAAAAGATGCATAGTTTCTGTTGCATATTTTGAATCTATTTTTCATTTTAACTTTCAACATCTACCATCCACTATCAAATTTTTAATTAAATTTGTTTCCGAAATTCATTATGGAATTTTTTTTCTACTTGAAAAGGCAATATTCGGTACAAACTTTAATTTTCCTACTTGTGACGTCACAAATAAAATCGTAATGTCCGGTTCGTAAGCAGCGTTAGTTGGAAAGTTTGAATGGAGATTTAGATGACTTGAGGCATTTTCTTCAGTTAAATTAGCAATTAAATCAAACAAAAGTAAGTTTTTATTGTATTTGTGGAAAGTTTTTTGTCAGCGAGTTTGTTTATCAAAATCGGAATGTTACGAAACCATTAGATAGTCGCTGCTTGCTTCGGATATAAAATGGGTGAAATTTCTATATAAGAATCGAAATAAATCATACCCGCCAAATTCTATATTGTCATTATAACATGGGCTTTCGTTGTTTTTGCATATTTTACCCCTCGCTAACGCTCGGGATAAAATATTTGCAAAAACAACTCAAGTCCATGTTATAATGACAATATAGTATGGCGGCCATGTTTTCTTTCTTAAACGTCTTTATGATTCGGGCTTTCTGGCGGTACTATATTTGTAGACATTTTGACCTTGACCTTACCTTGAGGGCGATTTTTAAAAAAAAAAAAACTTAAACCTTGCATCTAGAAGTGGTACGGTGTTCATATTTATCATGTAACTTCCTTATGATGAGAGCATTCTAGCGGAACTATATTTGTAGACATTTTGACCTTGCCCTTGCTCTGAGGTCAATTTTTCAAAAAAAAAAACTTTAACCCTACCTCTTGAATTTAGTCGTTTAGTGGTAGGGTGTTCATTTTCGGAATTTTACTTAATTACAGCTTTCTGTTGGTACCATATTTGTATACATCATGACCTTGACATTGCCTCACGGGCAATTAAAAAAAAGTCGACTTCGCTTCTAGAAGGTTGAAATTTGAAATTTAGTGGTAGGATATTCGTATTTGATATGTGATCTGTTATGATGATAATATTCTGTCGGCACCATATTATAAGACAACTTGACCTTGAATTTGCCCTTAGGGCAATTTAAAAAAAAAAAAAACTTTAACCTTGCTTCTAGAAGTTAGTTGTTTAGTGATATAGTGTATATATATATATGGTACGGGACTTCAGTATGAAGAGAGCTTTCTGGCAGTACCATAGTTGTAGACATTTTAACCTTGACATTGCCTTGATTGCAATTTTTTTTAAAAATGAAACCTTGCTTGTCTTAGATGAGAGGAAGACAGCAAGTTTGCATGCCATCGCTGTCACAGATGTGGAAAGTTTGGAAATCGAAGAGATGACGAGACTTCAGAGTGGTGATCCAAAGTGGCATGCCATGAGGAAGGATTGGCTCACAGCATCAGTGGCGGGTGACATTATCGAAAGGAGAGCAGGTTGGTCATTATCTGTATGAAATAGTAAAGCAAATATAAATACTAACTTGAATTTTTTTTTATTCGTATAATTATAAAATAATAATTATAGTCATTTTCATTTGAAATAACAATATCACCATGCATTCATCATTGTACATATATGTATATATCTCTATGTGATAACAATGAAACATACATATGCAAGAAAAATACATGAAAGCAAACAAAATTTAACAACAATAAATACAAGAGGGCTCACATGTGAGCATGTATGGCTCACCTGGTGGCAACAGATCAACTAGATTTTCCATAAGGGTTTAAGGTAGTCGGGGTGTCTTGGTTTCTGACATAAGAACTTTTTTAAAAATTTGTACAAAGAATGCTCACCCTTACTATAGCTAAAACCACTTATTAATAATTGAGGCCGGGTTGCATAAACTAATTGAGACATGGTTGCACAAACATCAATTAAAGTTAATTGACATTTAAAATGTTTAATTGAAATTGTAAAATTAAAATTTGGTTTTATTTGTTAATGATTGGTTTTCACATCATCCCTCATCTCTTGTTAGGGTGTCTCATTTCATCTTTTTATTGTCATATCAATAAAATCAAACCAAAAAAAATCATACCTCCCCAATTACTATTTTGTGGTTTATTATGTGTACAAATACTACCTTATCATTTTGGAAAGGGGGAGGGTAAATGATTTGAATACTAGTTAGAACCCTAATGGATGTCTTGCCCGTCCCTGCTTGGCCTCTAAATTAATGTGAAATCTAAATGATCAAATCAGAAAAATGAACCTGGCCAATAATCCATAAAATTGAGGCCAAGGACAAGTCACCTCCCAAACTGACATGTATGGCCCAAGACCAACCTACATACCAAATATTATCAATTTACCAAAAATGGACTTAATGTGGTCACTCGACCGTGCAATTGAGGTCAAGGTCACATGACTTTATGTCCATCAGGTAGCACCTGGTTAGTACTACTCCTGGACCAAATAAAATGCTCCTACATAAGAGGGGTTTCAAAATATCCTGTATTTAGTAAAAGTTAATGCCATCGCCGTCGTCATACTTTGCACGCCTATGTCTCGCTTTCCGTGACTTTTGTAGTGGGCGAGACAAAAACCACCTCTCTCCATAGCCATTTTTTCTGAAAAAGGTGTGTGTGGTAGCCATTTAGTTTATACTTAGATCTGAATGAAAAATTATCTTCATTTTAGATAATGAACCACTGGTTGCTAGGTTAAAAACAACTAGGAAAGTTGTTACTGAGAGCATGCGACATGGCCTAACCTATGAAGCAGTTGCTGCTAATGCATATTCACAGGTAATTTTAACAGAACTAGAGGCTTCTTGTCATCCTCGATGTCTCAAACACATTCAATTAAAGTATATTGGCTCCACATAAACACAATATAACAAAGAGGCTTAGAAATGTGAGAGAGTGCAAGCCTGTGGCAAGTATCTGAAGTATTCCTGGTGAGTCGTTACATTGTGTTTAAATGTCAAGTAGATGTGAAATGTGTTTAAACTATTAATTTGTTTAACCTACAATGATCAAAAACACAATTTTAAGTACTTTTTGCTGGGGAAAAAGGTGATTTAAAAAGTTACTTAGATTGCATCTGTTCTGTTTTGCAAACTTTCTACCTATTATTTATGTCACAGACAGAGAATTCCACTCAAACTGGTGCTAGGGACCGTTTTTTTAACTTGCCATGGATATGAGCAATGATCGTTATTGGAAGCCTCGTGGTGACTTCAAGATGAAGTACAACAATAAAAGCAAAGCACCATTGCTTGGTTTTTTATCATGAATTTGCACAAGCTTTGTCTCATGTGCAATTTCTCCATATCCTTTAATCGTTTACTGTTCTTTTTTCACATTATGACATCATATTGTTTACTTACTAGGTTAAGAGATAAGACAAAATAGCTTCCATGTATTGCATCATTTCTCATCTATTCCTATTTCTTTTTTCAGCTGTTTGATAATAATGTAAATGTGTTCCCATGTGGGATAGTTGTAAGTCCCTATAGTTCTTAGTTGGCTTCAAGTCCTGACAGGAAGGTATGGAATTCTCAGATGAATCCCCCATACGGACTCCTAGAAATAAAATGTCCAGTAAAGCCTCTCTCAGAGTGTGTGTACCTCCAGAACATTGATGGAGTAATGACCTTGAAAAAGAATCATAATTATTATCACTAAATCATGATGCAATTAGCAGTAACTGGTCTGAAATGGTGTCATTTTTATGTTTGGCATAGTGAGGCCTGTCATTTAGAGTGCATTGTGTTTGATGAGGATGAGTGGAAAGAAATGAAAATTAAATTAGACCAGTTCTACTTCAATTATTTCTTACAATAAAAAAGATTTGTACAATTTTGTATTAACTCAAATTTGACTTTAAGCATGTTGAGCATAAAAATTAATAGTGATCTCTCCCTATGTATGACTCATGTTGGCAATTAAGAGGGGTGCCCAACAAACATGGCAAGTTCAATTTTCTCTAAATTTTGTGAAGATATTTAATTCAGTGAATAAATAAAAAAGAAGAATTTCAATGCCTAATTTACTTGCATTAATTTTTGTTTATAAATAATAATGTCTCATTAATGCCTTTAATCCCCGACATTCAAAATCAATCAAAATTAAAATTTTTGACTGATTTTTACCCAGGTCTCTCTTCATATTTTGTGAAAAAAAAACATATCTTTAAACAGTCAGGAGCAATATCAAAAATACTTTTATTTTATTAAATAACCACTTTCAGTTACCAGTGTATTACAAAATAACCATTTTGGACCAATACTGAAATTTTCTGTCAATTTTAAGTTACTAATATGGGCTAAATAAATTTTAAGGTCTTTCAGAATTTCAGGAAATTTTACCAAAATTCAAATCAAATATTTTGCGATTTGATAACTTATAATTATTATCGTCATGAAAATGGCCATGGTTGTAAAAAATATGGTTGCTATTAGAAAAACATATTATTTTTTACAGATTTTCGACATTTTTTCAATTTTAAAGTTGCTTTAAACCCATTTTGAGATCCTCTTGTAATAAAATTGGCAGGGGTCCCTAAATAATGTTAGTTTCCAGCAATACTAAAATTATTTTTAGAAATAATAATTGAATGTTTTCTTATAGATAATGTCAAAATTTTGATGCTTTATTAGAAGTTATGCCAAATTACATGTATAAGGTCAATTATTGTCCAGTAATTCCAAATGCAATTGTAACGTTCATTTTCATTGGTCGACATCATGAATAGCAAACACAAATATTTTTCGATATTTCCGTTTGCCTATTAATCTGCTCTGCAAAAATATAGTGCAGCAATTAAAGACGTCGTTAACATGGCTCACACAGTTTTTAATGTACAAAATTGGAGGAATTATAAGGATTAAACACTGATTTTTAGGAAATTATGTATGTATAAACTCCGACAGGTCATTCACTTCAGACTTTATTTAGTTTGTGAGTGAGCTGCCGGAGTTTATACATAGATAATTTCCTAAAAATGAGTGTTTAATCTTATAATGAATTTGGTTTCAACAATTACAAAAACATTTATTTGTACTGTTACAGTATGATAATTTTCAATATAGGACCTACTGCCAGTCTTTTACTAGAGGACCTTTGAAAAGGGTTAACATGTTAGCAATTGTCCACATCTGATTGACCATGCTAAGAGGAATAACTCCATCAAAAAGATGAAAATCTTTTACCAGCTTAATATGCCTCTCAACATGAATACGAAGCTTAGCAATTGTTTGAGTTTCCTCTACTTCTTGTGTTGTGAATTGACCATGGCTCATTAAAAATGGTGGAGTATTGACAGTTACTACAGTACCTTCAAGTACTTTATTCAACACAAACCCCTTATCAGCCATAATGCTATCTCCAGATTCCAATAAATCTACAATACCACATAACTTGGTTATTTCTACATCTGACATGCTACCAGTAAATAAACTAGACACAAAAGTAAGAGCACCATGAGGAGCTATACCAACTAGTCCTTTCCAGGTGTTTGCTTTTATAGTTAGAAAAAATCTTAGATCCGAGTGCCAGTGATGATGGCCGCTCAGTCTTAATTTCTGAACAATCAATAACAACTCTGGTGTTAGGATATAAATTCTTGAAAACAGTAGGCATATTTTCATAGATCTTTTGCTTACTTGGCCAAATATTAATACTACCCAGAACAAAATACAAAAATTTGGCCCAAGTTATTATCTTCCTACTTACAGTTGACAAATGGCAATTAAACCGAACAGCTAAATCTTGTTCTAAAAATCCACACTTAAGCCTTACCAAAAACATGAACATCTCATCTATAAGAAGCATACTTCTCTGTCTCCCAACAGACAAATTGCAAGCATCAGAACATTTATAATAGTAACTAGTCATTGTATTTGCTGAAGGTTTAACATAGTTAAAGAAAGTTAGAAACAATGAATAAGATATAAATCCTGTATAAAATTGGATCATTGAGTCTTCTTTAGAAAACCTTGTAACACCAAAGCGTTCTAATTCCAGCTTCTCTTTAAGCCTTGCAATCTCTTCTTCCTTTTCTTTAAGTGCCAACTCTAATGTTCTGGCTCTGTCATCTTTAGATGGCTTGGCAGAAACTTCCTCTTTCAACTCATCAAAGGGACTGAAAAGTATCAGATGACTTATATGAAGATATTGTTTTTTGACTAATATTCATCAAAACACATGGTTGCAAGTCAGAATTCCCAAAAATTGTTTGTCTTTGAGAGTTTCAAGAAATTTACCAAAATTGAAACCATATTTTTTATTCTTAGTCTTCAGAATTATGTCTTGTATGAAGAAATGACTAAAATATTTGATTGTATGCAAAAATTTCAAAAATTGTTAGTCTTGGACATTTTCAGGAAATTTACCAAAGTTGGAACCGGGATAAAATTCTGAAAGCTTATTGTGCATCAATGCACTATACACAACAATCTACAATCAAACTGAAGACTTTATTCTCAATTTTGTTTAAACATTGTTGATATATGGACCTAAATAGAAAATTTAGTCAAATTCATTGAAGCGGAAAATATAGGTCAAGGTGACATAATTCTGGCATGGATGTTGGTTACTACTGAATATGTAACCACTTATCAATAATCACCAGTCTATGGCATGTAGGTGCTGAGATATGGTGCAAACAAAAAAATTTGATTGAAAAAACTAAGTCCAACTAATGGCAAAATAAGGAAAAATAGGAATTATTTTTTTTCTCAAAATTAAACTTGGAATTCAATAATTAGGTTGTACTAAATATTGTGTCAAAATTTCATTGATATTGAGTATGATTTCAGAAAGTTATTGAAGTTCAAAAAAAGTTTAACATTAGGGTAAACCAAATGTTAATGACGACGCCGACGACGGATTCCATGGTCGCTATGTCTCGCCTCGCAACATGCGTGGCAGGCGAGACAAAAATTATGATTACAGTTTATCTTTTATTTTAATTACCAGCTAAAATTCAATCAAGAACTGTAAAGATGTGTTATACACAAATGTTGCTATTTCTGGTTAAATTTCCGATAAAGACCCTATTGTCTGTCAGAATCTCATTTGATTTACAGATCGCTTCGGACAGAGTACAAAATGAAATATATAAAGCCTACTGCCTGTCCAACTATTTTTTTATGACTCTGGACGAGAATCTATGAAACTAGCTTGATGTGGCCTGATAATATATAATAATATTCTATCCTTTTTATGGCAAATTTAACATGAGTGCTCATTATATTAATATTTTATTTTATTGAATTATTGCTTTTTGCTTAGATGCACAGTTTTTATACACACCCCAAATACCTTAAATGCTGCATTCAAAATGGTTTTTGTAGTTTTATCGAGATGTACAAGGACTTACAATTACGAATAATAATGAAGCATTTAATTATTAATTTATTTTCTACAAAGTTAATTAAAATGTCTGAAAGGAGCTCAATTCTTAAGATATAATTATGGTAACATACTGTATATTGTAGTGTGTGCAATAGATACATATATGTCTAAAAATGCATTGGCTGGGACTCGAACCCAGAACATAACCTCTCCAGGAGGCCTGTGTTTACCAACTAAACTTCCAATGCCTTATACATGTTATATACATTGTACAT
>MJUU01057800.1:115104-129080 GCA_002080025.1 Modiolus philippinarum | reverse complement strand
TAGAATGGTTAAAGTCCATTCCTGCTTACTGACATGGCCCACATCAACCATATTGGTATGCATGATGCATTTTGGGATGACAACAACAATGCATGCTTTGGATGCGGTCTCTGACCTACATTTTACGCATGAGCAACTTGGTTATATAGAATGGTTAAAGTCCATTCCTGCTTACTGACATGGCCCCCATCAACCATATTGGTATCTAGGATGCATTTTGGGATGACAACAACAATGCATGCTTCTGATGCTGTCGCTGACCTATATTTTATGCATGAGCGACTTGGTTAGGTAGAATGGTTTAAGTTCATTCCCGCTTACTGACATGTCCCTTAGCAACCATATCAGTATGTATGATGCAATTTGTGATGACAACAAAAATGGCATGCTTCGGATGCAGACTGTAAACTACAATTTATGCATGACTGAATCTGTTAAAGGATGTTTATAATCCATTTATGTTTACTGACATGTGCAACATGTGACAATGCTGCGCAACGAGGTGAGCTTAGCAGGCTGTGGCTGCTTTCTATGTTTTAAGACATGGTCAAAGGGAGAAAACTCTGAAAGAAATCACAAGTCATGTTAATTTGACTATGTCTCCCTACTTCATTTCTTTGATGATCAAAAACTATCTTCCTAAAACTATCACAGTTTTCTTAATTCGAATGTCAATAGAGCTATTTTTGAGAGAAGCAGTATGGAACGACTGTGAAGTCCTTTAAGCTTAAGTTATCTCTTGATCAAAGTGACTGATTTTTTTAATCATTAATCGTTCTGCAGAAAATTTGCAGCATCCTTTTGACAACAGAAGTATATCCCCTGAAAGCTCTATTCATATAGATTTATAATTTCCATATATGATGATGCAACATTAAACTCCTAAAACATGATTAACAAATAAATAGTCTTATATCCCAATTGGGATAATACAATATATCTCAATTTGGATATAGTATCCCATCTGGGATTATCCCCAACCTGATGCATGCATCTGATACTGATCCTAAGGTCAAAGATGACTCTAATCGTCTCTAAAACTACTTACTAAATTGATTGACAGTGGTCTTCAGCTCTAAGTGATTTCTCACTGATACTTTTAGGAATAGTAGTGTTTGGCTCAGAATCAAGAAATGATGATCAGCTCTTGATATTGTCCATATTTCTTTGATGTATTCTCCAATATACTTCAGCTGACACAATGTTCCGTTGTTCTTACTTTTTGTAAGCATGGATACCAGGTCTATTTTTCCATGCAAACTTGTAACTTTGTTAGTTCTATGAACATTGCTTCACTGTACTTTGGGCAGTTTAAGGGAAAATGTTCTGGATTTGCAATATGGCGTGAGGGAAAAACCATTGTTGTGCTGATTAGTGTTGGAAATCGGATACAAAAATTATAATCGATTAATTGGAATAATCAGATGTACTTTCGGATTTGATTATCGATTAAAATCGAAAACCCTTATACTACTTATAGAGTTTGGTTTTAACCAAGTTTGCTGTGCTGTTATATTGCATGAATTCAAACAAATATCAATTTTCACTGTCCATTTGAAAATGCCTATGTTTATAACCTATTGCTTGAGAAAAATCTAAAACAGTATGCTATATTAAGAGAACTCCACTTTCTGATAAACAATTTTATTACTATCCATCACCCATCCTAGAATTATCAAGACAGAAAAACGTTTAATTTTCTGCAAAATTTAACTGTCATCCGATTATCGATTATTGAAAAATATGATCGATTAATCAATTTTATGTAAAAATCTATCAATTATCGATTATAATCGATCATCGGAACATCACTAGTGCTGATAGCCAGGGATGGGGTCAATTACATTGAAAAGTAATTAATTAAATTACAATTACTTTCCCAAAATGCTCAATTATATTACAATTACAATTACAAGGATTTTGGAATGTAATTAATTAAATTACAATTACTTTGCAAATGTAATTAATTACATTTGAACCCAACATTTAGTTTTTATTATTCATTTTCAAAAGTTATTTATCATGCTATCAAAGGAAAAGGACTCTAAGAGCCATGAAGGAAAGCATTTCATACCTATTATTGCAAAATTAATAAACTACCAAAAAATTGACCATTGCGTTTACTGATAAACTTTATCTACATCAAATGTTCAAATGTATTGTCCTCTAGCCTACACATATCAGACTCAAAGGTTTATCGATTCTCTCTACTGTGGGGTGGTTTAAACTGACTGGCAAGTTAACTCTGTAATATTTTGAGTTATGTTGAATTCCCTTAATTTGCAGGCAGCTGGCATGTATCTAACTTTCATGTATAACTATTACTTGAATGTGCGAGTAAAATATTTATGAAAGCTCAGCAGATATTTTAAACACATCAACAGAACATTCATTTAATTAGAAAGGTATCATCCTGGTTTGCCCACTTTTAATTAGAGGCAAAAATAAACATAGTGGGCCATGTTGTTTTAACAATTAAAGTTTGTTTCTAACTTGTAGTTTAATATTTACCTATATATCAAAATGACATATTAACAAGAATAAAATAAATTGAAATTTAAAATAATTTTCATGTCAAAGATTTTTTTATTTTGAGTAAAATAACATTTTAACAAAATAATACTGTTTCATGGGTACATTGATGACAGATAATAAATAGTTTATATAAAATAATGTTAAAAATCATTAAAATTTGAGACTTTGTACATGTATTTAAAAAGGTTGATTATAATGCCTAAAGGCACTAATCATGTCAAATTAGACACTAATCAAGTCTTGTGTACCACTGACACAAAAGTAAATATGACAAACAACTGATTAGAAGCCATATTGCTATAGGCATTTATAATGAAATTCAATAAACATATTTTTAACTGTTTATACAACAATGATTTTAAATTTAATTTATATTTCAATTAATTTGATATCAAGAGTTGCTCTATTAAAACATATAAAAAAATGAAAAAAATGCATCAGAGGAAACAGTAATTTGCACAATGTTCACATTTGAAAACAAGAGAGAAAAAGTGCCTATTCTTGTATATTAAAAATACCAAGTCATAGACTCATAATAATATTTTGTGTAAAGAAACTATCTGAACTTTCTTGAAAAGGAGGTAGTCATCCACTCTCTTTTTGCATGTATATGTAATTGAATGTAATTGAAAAAGTAATTGAAATTACAACCCTTTTTGGTAAGTAATTGATTAAATTACAATTACATGTAATTCAAATTCTTGTCAATTACACATTACTTCCAATTACATCAAAATTTGTAATTAATTACAATTAATTACAATTACACATTACAATTACCCCATCCCTGCTGATAGCCCAATATTTATTTAGCCTGCCATGTCCTCAGTTCAGACAAGATCTTGCCTATCTGTGTACTTAGTATATCCAGGTGGCAGGCATTTCCAACATCAGTATAAGCTTATGGAATTCCCTTCTTTTTATACCCCCTCTCCCCATCAGGGATAGGGGGTATACTGTTTTCAGTCTGTGTGTGGGTGTGTGTGTGTGTGGGTCCGTCAGTAACACATTTTCATAGCATTTATCTCAGCAATGGTAAATGGTACAGATCTGAAATTTTGTCACAAGCTTTGTATAATCAGGCCATATTGTGGGATGCATATTTGGACCAATCAGAATACTACTTCCTGTTAACCGACTTTGGTCAATTTTGACACTTGTAGCATTATAGAGTGAATTTTCTTCAAAGTTTTCTCTGTATTGGTAAATGATACAAAGCTGTAAATTTATTCGAAGCTTTACATGGTCATGCCATATTGTGGGATACTTTTTCTGACCTGTCGGGATACCACTTCCTGTTTACGGACTTGGTCAATTTTGACACTTGTAGCATTGTAGAGTGAATTTTCGTCAAAGTTTTCTCAGTAATGGTATATGGTACAAAGCTGAAATTTTGTCAGAAGCTTTGCATGGTCATGCCATATTGTGGGATGCGTTTTCTGACCTGTCGGATTATTACTTCCTGTTTACCGACTTGGTCAATTTTGACACTTGTAGCATTATAGAGTGAATTTTCGTCAAAGTTTTCTCTGTGATGGTGAACAATACAAAGCTGAAATTTTGTCAGAAGCTTTGCATGGTCATGCCATATTGTGGGATTGGTTTTCTGACCTGTCCGTATACCACTTCCTGTTTACCGACTTTGTCAATTTTGACACTTGTAGCATTATAGAGTGAATTTTCGTCAAAGTTTTCTCTGTAATGGTAAATGATACAAAGCTGAAATATTGTCAGAAGCTTTGCATGGTCCTGCCATATTGTGGGATGCAATTTCTGACCTGTCGAGATACTACTTCCTGTTTACTGACTCTGTCAATTTTGACACTTGTAGCATTATAGAGTGAATTTTCGTCAAAGTTTTCTCTGTAATGGTATTTGATACAAAGCTGAAATTTTGTCAGAAGCTTTGCATGGTCATGCCATATTGTTGGATGCATTTTCTGACCTGTCAGGATACTACTTCCTGTTTACCGACTCTGTCAATCTTTGCAATTGTGGCATAATTGAGTAATTTTTGTCAAGGATTTCTCTACATTGTTTTATGATGCAGCTTTTAAATTTTGTCACAAGCTTTGTATAGTCCAGCCAAATTGTGGGATGTGTTTTCAGACCAACCGAGACACTACTTCCTGTTTACTGACTTAGTCAATTTTGATGTTCACGTCTGTGTTGGGTTCACTCACACACTTGAATTTGCACTTTCCCTCTATGATTCATTGGCTGAGAGAGGGGGTATTTCTAGTGAGCTTTGGCTCACAGATCACTTGTTTTTTCTGTGATGGACCATCTGTTCTGCCATTTCATTTTTATTGACTTTTTTACAGCCCCATTTGACATCTGATTTTGTAATAACATTGTAATTCAGTCTCTTTTGCAGCTGTCTTGGCAAGTTGTTCAGCTATCTTGTTCCCAGCTATTTTAACATGGCTTGGGATCCAAGATAGAGTTGTGATTATTCCAAATCTGCGAAGAGTTCCAATATGTTCTCTTACATTTGTATGTCTGTTATTTTGTCAATATAATTTGTCAATTTCCAATTTAAGGACATAATCCCAACAGCAGTCTGACTATCTTAAAGAATCTTAATTTCAGACAGACACTCCTCAATGATGTTACATGTATACAGTGTTCCAGGATCAGAACCATGATGATTGCTGCCAGTTCAGCTAATATAATTGATCCTCTCCTTGCTACTGGTCTTGTCAGGCTGATACCCTCTTTGGCCATAGGATATATTATGGCACCTGCACCACAGGGGCCTGGATTACCTTGACAGGAGCCATCTGTAAATGCCACTGTTGTTGTTGTTACTTCACCTATTAGTTCTTTTACTTTCTGCTTGCTCAATTCTGTTTGTTCTGCAGTTCTATCTCTGATGGTTGATCAGCATCAAGGCAAAATAAGGTCACTTTGACCTATATTTTACGCTTGATTGATTTACATTCAAGTTTTCAGATGAGTTCAGATCTCAGTCATCATATATGGTAGGATAATGTAACCTTGCATATATTTATGCAACTCTGATGGTAGGTCAGCAACCAGGCAAAGTAAGGTCACTTTGACCTATATTTTAAGCTTGTGTGATAGTGTTGTCCTGATGATAGATTATAATTGAAAATTGATTGATTATACCCCAGATTTTGATGATCGATTACAAAAATATCTTATTGATATATCGGTTGTCTGATGTGTTTAAAATTTCCTTTGAATTTTATATTTAAATGAATATTTTGTAAAATAGATCAGCATAAACGCTTATTTTCACCCGTGTAAAATTGTTATAAATGCAAATTTTCCCATTTTAAAAACTCTCATTTTCATTTTGTAACAAACAGCTGTAAAACTTCTGTCAAATGGGCGTTTCGATTATTAACACATGATTAATTGATGCTTAGTCGGTAGGGGTGTAACGATACACGTTTTGGCAAACGATACGTATCGCTATATTCTACCTGCATTACGATTCATACCGCGATACATTTTACAACTATTTTGTCCCTACACTCCGCTGCCATTACAACTAAAGTTACTTAAAACATCGCAGAAAACACAGGAGATTGAAATATTTTGCAGCAGAAAAAAAAAGCCACCAAAAAGGCCGATAATATTTTTTAAAGTAATTAGAGCTGTAACGTTTGTATTGTAAGTGGGCTTCTCAATATCGTAAACCGAACCCTCATAAAAATTACCACAATTTTGGTATATACGGTGAATCGTTACCCCCTTATTAGTCGGTTGACTGTAACCGATGATAGATTATGAAATTCTATCTGATTCTTATCATTATTGATCATTCTAAGATGGGAACAATGGAAACCATGACGACTAGCCATATGAAAATCTCCAATAACATAATGAGCGACTCTACAACGGTCTTTACGCTGAAATTGATGACATCACAATATGTTTTGTGCACAAAAAAGTCAGTAAATCTGAAGTAATGGCTGTCGTTACCGTGTACACTATAGGTCCGCTCAGATCATGAAATTTCATATTAGAATCGAAATGATTCATGTTCGCTGGTGGTTTGTAGTCGATTTACATATGGGTGTCCATTATTTTCGTTTATTTTACCCCTCGCTCCGCTACGCTACGCTCTGGGTAAAATATTAACGAAAATACTGGCCACCCATATGTAAATCTCCAACAAACCACCGGCGCCCATGAATTATTTCTTAAATTTACGTTCAAGTTTTTGGACTAGTTCAGATCTCAGTCACTATACATGGTAGGATCATGTAACCTTGCACATACATGCATCTAAGATGTTAGGTCAGCATCCAGGCAAAAATAGGTCACTTTCACCTATATTTTATGCTTGATTGATTTACATTCAAATGGATGAGTTCAGATCAGAAAGTTAAGATAATCAGAAAACTTTTTTGATTTAGTGTGTTGAAAAAGAAAATAAATTAATATGTAAAAGTCTCTTTCTAGGAAGTTTCTATGCAAGAAATAAGAACATTTATTCACTTATAAAATTAGTGCAAAAAGTAATTGAAATGTAATTAGTTACATTGTTAAATAAGGGTAAATGTAATTTTTAATTTAATTGAATATTTTGTAATTGTAATTGAACGTGAAAAACAATGGCAGTAGAATACCAAAGGAACAAATTCTTAACCACTTGACTACCCTGCTTTTTAAACCCCAATAAAGGGAGCACTCCATTTGATAAGCTATGTCAGTAACCTGCCCATAGTTGGTGTTCCTCTCTAGATCTGGGTACTCAAGCTTCAACCACCATTAAAGCTGATTGTCATGACAAAGCTGATATACTACTAAAATTATGAGCAATTGACTTAACAAAAGTATACCTTCAAAGGAGAATCAATTAAAAAAAAAGTCCCTGAATTTGTGAGACAGACATACCGGTAAGTCAGAAATGCTGTTCATTCCCATTGACATCTAATGAACAGGATGGAATAAAATCACTCATTTTACACACATATCAGAAAAGAATTACTGGTAATACTAACTTGTGGTAATTCATGTAAATACAAAATAAGTTAGATCTGACTAGTACAGTTGAACTTTGGTGACTCGAACACCCAAGGGAAAACAGTTCAAGCCAACGGGGTGTTCGAGATATTGAGGTCGAACTATGCTTAAACTTGAACAAAGGGACCACAAAAAAGGGTTCAATGCAACCATGGTGTTCGAGTTATTGCAGTTAGAGCCATCAAACTTCTACTGTACATGTATTACAATGTGCAGGCTTGATTACTTGTATATTGAACACTATGTAGCTAGTTGCCACAAAGTTTAACTGATGTTTATTCTGTACATACGGTACATAAAAAACAAAGTTATACCTTGAATGATAAAGTTGTATCTTTCATTAAATTTTGGTTTATCAGTAGAAATTCGTGAAGAACTCAAGTCTTCTATTTACAATTACATGTACTTTATTTTATTTTTCAGTTGCATTTGGACGTTTTTCCCATTCGGTTGGAGATATGTAAGTTTTCTTTGTTTCTTAATTCTCTTCTCGATGACAAATCTGTCCAAAGGTTCATGTACATATACAATCTGTCACAATTCGGTGATGGTGAATTAATTTTATGGGTTATCTTTTGTGATAAATTTGTTGGTTGGTCATTCATGTGAGACTAGCAATTAAGTGTAAATACTACATGTAATATCAAATTCTGAATGTTATTCTTGATGGCACTTGTACAATGTACATGTTTTATTTGTGTATATGTACATGTAGTTTCATCTTTTATTTTATTTTTTATTTTGTCATACAACTGGTAAAACTTGAATAAAATATTGAATCTGAATGTTGAATGTAGATTAATTGATTTATTGTTTGTCATTTTATTAACAGCTGTGGTAGTAATTTAAACGATAACATTATTCTTTAATTATCCAATTTCTTTCTCATTGTTAAGGAAACTATACTGAAGGTCACCTTTGTCAAATTTGTATTGCAGAGGTCCTGATTGAGATAGGATTGAAAAGAGGCTGTATGTACATGATGTACAATGTGGCATTGAATTTTATTGAATCCAACAATATAGTGTTCTCATTGTACATATTTGGCAATTCATTTGCCAAAATTAATTCACTATAAACAGTATTCCATTGGCATCAAAGAAAAATATCATTTATATAATAAGGAAAAATGAAAACTATTATTCTTGTTTGAGTTCCTTAATCTGATTTATTTAAAAAATTACAAAGCAATTTTACATACATACAGTATAAAAAGAGAAGGAAACAAAAACATGCATGTACATTTGTAACTAGTTTTATACAATTTATACTAGTACTGATTTTTTTTAATTTAGTTTAATACATGCTCTTTCATTTATGTAGGGAGAGGAGAAGTATCAACACAGATTTTTATCACGAAATTGAAAAATTAAAGATGAGAATAAAACAACTGGAAAACTCGTAAGTTTACTTGTGCCAGTACTTTGTTGATTGATTATTTGTGTAAGTCATTTAAGGTTATTCTTCAAGGTCAGACCATTGCTTCATTCACCTGAGTAAGTCAGTTGTGAGCTACTCTGGCTAGTAAAATTTCAAATCACTAGCCTTGTTTGATGTTTGAAATTTTAACTTGTTGAACATAGCATCTTCTTTCAGTTGCTTTTGTGCTGGTAATATATGCTATTTTACAAGCCTCTTATGACAACTTGACCTAAAAGTTTTCGGCACGTATGTGAATAATTAATTTTGGTATATGATTGTACTATTAAAGAGAAATATAAACTTTTTGAGTTAAGGGTTTTTGAGTTGTGAAAGAATTTCTACAAAACTTCATAAGGTGCATACAGTTAACAATTTATTACATGAGTATATGAAAGCGCTCACAAATTTTTGGATTGAAAAACACAATAGTTTGGTAATTCTCTGACTGAAATACCTTACTTTAAGGTCTGCTTTCATTTGGAAAGAAAATCTATAATCTTATAAAATTTTGTTTACAAACTTTATTTGAAACATTTATTCCTTCAATAAAAGGAAAAGTAGGTGGAAATGGAAAAAAAATAATTTCACACAGAATCAAAGTATAAAGCTAGAGAAGTTTGTGAATTTTTGGTTTCTGACGCACTTGTTACATCATCCACTTACTACATCCTTAAATGAATGTGGCCCAAAATAATTACAGTGAAACCTGCCTATACCGAAACCCTCTCTAAACCAAACATCATATAAAAAACCCTTTGTATCAAATTCTTTGTATTTTGAACCTGTGTAAGCTGAACACCTGTCAAAACCGAACAATTTCTTCAGACCCAGAGGGGTTCGGTTTAGACAGGTTTCACTGTAGTAATACATGTACAGTCGAGCTTTGATGGCTGGAGCACTCAAGGGACTGATAGAAACAGTTCGAGCTAGAGGGGTGTTCCAACTATCAAGGTCAAGCTGTATTGAAATTCAAATGAAGGGTCCAAAAAAATTGGCTTGAGACATCCATGGTTGCAGTTCAGGTCATCAAAATTCAACTATGTCTTGAAATTTCATGTGAGGAGAATTAGCTGAATTAATATGAATTTCAATTGTTTTATTTTTGATTTTTAGTCAGAAGATTTATCCAGAAGTTAAATTCCTGAATGTTAAGGACAGAAAAAGAATTCTGGTAAGGACATGTTTTAATTTTACATTATAAAACAACAGATGTTCTGTTAAAAAAGATTAGCAGTAATCATAATGATGAAGTTAGATTTATGTAAGATAATGGATCGATATACTGTGTTTTCATGTTCAGTTTTATAATAATATCCTTTGTTAATCAAAATAGTGTTGGGATTCAGCTGAAAGATAATTGATTATGAACAGCTTAAAATATATTAAACTAAAGAATGTGTCTGTAAGACATGGATGCCCCGCCAATAAATTTATCGCAAGAGATTAACCCAAGTTAATCATTCATAAAATTAGTTCCCTCTCACGGAATTGTGATGAAATGCAAAATTTAACCAAAGTCATTCAACCATAAAATGTAGGTCATGGCCATCAAGTTGTTGGTGAAATGGGCAGATTTCCTTTAATAAATGTTTCAGTGAAATATCATGATGCTACAATACATAGTAGTTGACAAATTGACTTAAACGCAAAATTTAACCAAAGTCACTAAAGAGTGAAATGTAGGTCAAAGATACCTAATTGTCAATGATTTTGGCAGCACTCATCAAGGCAATTATTTTAAAGTAACATCATTGTCCTATAATGTATAGTTGTTGAGAAATGGACTTTAACACAAAACTTAACCAAAGTTACTGAAGCATAAATTGTAGGTCAAAGATACCTAATTGTCACAGATTTGGGTAGCACTCATAAAGGCAATTAATTTGATGAAACATCATTGTCATATAATGTGTAGTTGTTGAGAAATGGACTTTAAAGCAAAACTTAACCAAAGTCTCTGAAAGGTAAAATGTAGGTCAAAGATACCTAATTGTCAATGATTTGGGCGGTACTCATCAAGGCAATTATTTTGATGTAACATCATTGTCCTATAATGTATAGTTGTTGAGAAATGGACTTTAACCCAAATCTTAACCAAAGTCACTGAGGCATAAAATGTAGGTCAAAGATACCTAATTGTCAATGATTTGGGCAGTACTCATCAAGGCAATTAATTTGGTGTAATATCATTGTCCTATAATGTGTAGTTCTTGAGAAATGGACTTTAACACAAAACTTAACCAGAGTCATTCAAGCATGAAAAGTAGGTAAAAGAGTCAAACTGCCTAGTGAACTTTGTAGTACTATCAAATATCTACCTACTGGCTCACTATTATTGTTCTACCTCTTACAGTTCCTGAGAAATGTAGTTTAACGCAAAACTTAACCGGATGTATGGAAGGACGGACAAGGCTAACACTATATGCCCTTGGGCATTTATGGGCCGGGCATACAAGCTGTCAAAAATCAGTATGGGCAAAGATCATTCGGCAGATACATAAACATTGTACGTCACAATTTTAATAAATCAATCACAATAAACTGACCTGCGCAAGAATTCTGACGATGAATCTACAGAACAACGTCAAATACGATGAACCAATCACTAAAGAGAAATAATACGTAATGTCCCAACTGAGGCACGTGCACAAAAGGGGGAAATTCCAATTCAAAGTACATGTATCTATAAATGAATTAAATTAAATTTTACTATTTCTTTTAATCAAGTATGTAAGTAACATACGAAATCAATCATTGATCAATACTTACAAATCGCGATATTTACATATCAAAATGGATTAATTTATAGGATTCTTACAATTTTTTTAAATGTCGCAACAGATCTAAACAGACACAGAAAGCGTCCTTAATTCGTGCCTTCAAATGTATGTGAACGCAAAATGCGAGAAATATTAGCGGCATTTATATCAACATGAATAATTTTCAGTTTACAAGTTAATTTGTTAATTTTAGTTTGATTTTCAGGGGAGGGGCTTGGGCGATTTTGTAAATAAATAATTTAATTTTGGTGCTAGTGAAAATAAATATTCTTATCCTTATTTTCATGAAAATAAATATTTTAATGTGACATTTGATGAGAACTAAATTTGTTTGAGATTTTCATGAAAATAAATAAATTTTCTGGGCAAAATCGTCAAAGCATCCCCATGAAAACTAAAAGGGTCGTCCCCTAAATTATATGCCGCAACAGGGATAGAATACAATGCATAGTCCCTGGCCTAGGCCGAATTCTTCTGCCTCTATGGTAAAATATTACCTATTTATCGTTTATCTTTTCTATTTGGACTTTTATTTTTATCTTTTTATTTTTTCTGTTGCCCAGTTCAGGGCAACAGCAAGAATTAAAAACTAAAAGTCCAAATAGAAAAGATAAACGATAAATAGGTAATAATTTTACCATAGAGGCAGGATTTGGTCAAGTCCTTCACGTGTTCTCATATATATGCAACATTTAAAAAACGTCCTTCGCCAAATTCAAATTTAACAAAATGAATTAAACCTGTAATCACACAAGAAGTTGAAAACAAAATTAGTAACCAAAAAACAAATATTATATATAAGACGTTGGGATACCCGTTTCTTAAGCACAAGTAAAGGTAACGATTTGTATCATGTATATTCATGCCATCATCTCCTCATAAGGGAGTACTGTGCTTTATTATTAAATAAATAGATTTATATATTTTTCCCTGCTATCAACTACATCCGACAAAGCAAATGCATTTTTTATCGATCATTTGTTTGTTTACTTTAGTACACGTTTCGTTGTTTTCTATTTCTAAACCGAGAGGTGTGCATGATAAACATGATTTGATTGGATAGTGACGTCTCTGAGTTGTTATTTAAATCGTGACGTACGATGTTTGCTTGAAGTGGGTATTTCCAAGGCCATGTTTGCGCAGGTCAGTTAACTCGTCCATGCATTGTCCATACTGAATTTTGACAGCTTGTAAAAATCAAAGTAAAGATACGATATGGTTGGTTGCGAACACTTATATACTATTCATAGTTTCAAACCCATGGTTTCCCATGTCAGCTTTTCTTTAGATTTATTGTTTTGAGTATCTTTACACCTAAGCCCCGTTCAACCATTCCAAATAAATTGAATATAACAGTTTTCAAATATTTTTAAATGTAGCCTTATATACATACAAAATTCTATCTTATGATTTCCAATCTATATCCAGACAGTTGCATAGGTAAGTTTCTAATTTGTGAATTTTCCCAGAAAATTTTTATGTCACAATATTGATTTTTGGACATCACAATGTTAGGTGACACAATTTACTCGATTGACCCCAGGCAAATTGGAGCAATTTTTTCACAGAAGTTGGAAATTGGTCTATTGTACAACGCATGCATCCATATCCTCTAATGAATGTTGTCTTTTTATGCCTCACCGCTAGGCGGTCAGGGGCATTAAGGTTTACCCTGATCTGTACATCCGTCCGTACGTCTGTATGTCCGTACGTCCATCTCTTTGGTTTCCGGATGATAACTTGAGTATCCTGCATCAGATCAAAATCAAACTTGGTCACATGCTTACTTATTACCCTAGACAGAACCCTATCGATTTCTGGGTTGGTACCCCCAAGGTCAAGGACACAGTTGCTAAAAATAGACTAAAATTTCAATAAAATTTTGGTTTCCGGATGATAACTTGAGTATCCAGCATCAGATCAAAATCAAAGTTGGTCACATGCTTACTTATCACCAAAGACAGAACCCTATCGATTTCTGGGCTGGTACCCCAAAGGTCAAGGTCACAGTTGCTAAACATAGACTTAAATTTCAATAAAATTTTGGTTTCCGGATGATAACTTAAGTATCCTGCATCGGATCAAAATCAAACTTGGTCACATGCATACTTATCACCCTAGACAGAACCATATCGATTTCCGGGTTGGTATCCCCAAGGTCAAGGTCACAGTTGCTAAAAATAGACTAAAATTTCAATAAAATTTTGGTTTCCGGATGATAACTTGAGTATCCTGCAT
>MJUU01057800.1:99063-114970 GCA_002080025.1 Modiolus philippinarum | reverse complement strand
GCATCGGATCAAAATCAAACTTGGTCACATGCTTACTTATCACCCAAGACAGAACCCTATCGATTTCCGGGTTGGTACCCCCAAGGTCAAGGTCACAGTTGCTAAAATAGACTAAAATGGTTTCCGATGATAAATTGAGTATCCTGCATCTGATCAAAACCAAACTTGGTCACTTGCTTACTTATCACAAAAGACTTTAGTGTTGATACCTCCAAGGCCAAGGTCGCAGTTGCTAAAAATAGATTAGTAAAAATAGTATTATGTATAAGACTGTTTCTCAGATTATTTGTTGGAACTACACTTTATATCAAAACCAAACCAGTTCCAGTGCCTATTTATCACAGGAGTAAGATCCTTTTTAGCTCACCTGGCTATGCCAGGGTGAGCTTTTGCCATCACTTGGCATCCGTCGTCTGTCCGTCCGTCCGTCGTTAACTTTTCTTCAAGAATCTTCTCCTCTGAAACCACTGGGCCAATTTAATCCAAACTTGGCCTGGGTCATCATCAGGGAATGTTATTTAAAAAATATGTTCGGTTAGTCCGAGGACCAAACAACATGGCCGCTGTTACTAAAAATAGAACATAGGGGTAAATTGCTGTTTTTGGCAAATAACATCAAACCGTTGCAGATATCAAAAATCTGACAGGAGTAGAATTGTTCAGAATGACAAGATCTATCTTCCCTGCAATTTTGAAGAAAATCGGAAAAACCGTCTCAGAGTTATAGCCCTTTTTCCATAAAATTTTCAAAATTTATACATTTTTTTATTTCAAAAACTGTAACAGATAGAGGTGAAGTATAAATTTGAAAAATGTTCAGCATATCAAGATCTACATACTCTGAAATTTTGAAGAAAATCCAACTGCCTGTGTTGTAGTTATTGACTTTTTTCACCAAAAAAAAAAATTTCAATGGTTTAAACTTATTTTATTTGCATAAAAATACAAATAGGATAAGACACGAGCAGGCACTTGCTCACGAGGTCCTCTCCAAATTACAATAAATAACCATAATTAGACATGCAAATATACTTACAATTACACTATAATAATACGAAATAACATAAAAAAAAGCAAATAAATAAATAAATCACATGTGTAAGTGTGTTTTGGTGTGTGCATGAGTAATCAGCTTTTAAACAAAGTAAATTCACTAATCAATGGAAACGTTTAGAAGCTTTAAGGAAAATAAAAACATGATGTAGTACAAATTCNAATAATTGTATATAACTTTATATTGTTTTAATTATTTCTGTTTGCTTGCCCTTAATGCAAGTATCTCTCTCAGTTAATATTGTAGTGGCATCTAAGCTTCAATTGCTGTATAACTTTAAAACTGGCTGCATGGCTATGCCATGGAGATCTTCATGCCATTAGTGGTCTGTCCATTGTAAACTTTTCATTTAAACATCTTCTCTGAAACCACTGGTCCAATTGGTACCAAACTTGGGCACAATGGTCCATAGGTGGCCCCATTANCTCTGTTTGGAATGGTTTAATACTACGATTGTTGCTAAAAATCTTTTTGAAATAATAAATTATATTTTGATGTATTGTATTTCTTTAAAACTAATAACGGATATAAGGTAAATGTACGTAGAGAGACAACCCATGTTTTCAGACTTTGCACAATGTAGTTGATGTTTTCAATCTTGAGGATGGCTTTGACCTGTATATAAAGACCACCTGTCTATAGTGACCTTTTTATCTTTGTCCCTTGAAAGGTCACTATAGACAGGTTTAACTGTATTGCAAAAATCTTCTCCTCTGAAAATACTGGGCTAATTGGAACAAAACTTAGTCACAATGGTCCATAGGTGGCCCCTTTTAAAAAATGTGTTCAGCAAGTCCACATCATATATCCTAGATGGCCGCCAGGAGGGAACATGTTTTTAACATTGGACCCTATAGGGGAACATATTCAAAGATCTTCTCCTCTGAAAGTACATGGCCAATTGGAATCATACTTAGTCACAATGGTCCTTACTTGGTCCCCTTCATAAAATGTGTCTGGATGTCCGCATAGCATCCAAGATGGCAGTCAGCGGAGAACATTGTTTAACCTTGGACCCCATGGGAAATCATTTAAAGATCTCCTCTTAAAATACTATGCCAATTGGAACCAAAGTGAGGCACAATGATCCTTACATGGTCTTTTCAAGATAGGTGACATTTGGTCTATGCCTCATCAAAAATAGCTGCCAGTGGGGAACATAGTTTAATTTTGGATCATATAACATCAGCAAACTTCAAAATGAGACCCTTAAACATTAATAAACATCAGCAAACTTCAAAATGAGAACCTTAAACTTTGTGATTATTTTGACTTATTGTGTCAGCTATGACCCAGGTGAGCCATACAGGCTCTTGAGGGCCTCTTGTTTATAATTATTTGCTATACATGTATATATATTGTACATAGTTATGCCTTTAATAATTTAAGGGTTTCGATGGCAAGGAGGCGGGGGCATCCATGTCCCATGGACGGAATTCTTCCATTTTTTTTTATATTAACAGGTAACTGGCGGAGCAGGGTTTGTGGGTTCACATTTAGTAGACAGGTTAATGATGGAGGGTCATGAAGTCACTGTTGTTGACAATTTCTTCACAGGACGTAAAAGAAACGTGGAACATTGGATCGGACATGAAAATTTTGAACTACTTAACCATGATGTTATTAATCCATTATTTATAGAAGGTATACCACTAAAATCAGTAATACAAAAAACATTTGAACCTATGAACCAAAATATCATTCAGACTAAAACAGATGATATTAAACAAAAGATATATACAATATAGACTAGTGCAAAGAAATTGTCATTTTTACCAGTTAAATGTAAATTATCACCAAGACTACTAAGCAGACTAGATAGATATCAATCAAGTTAGCAAACTTAAATGTCATTAAGATTAGTAAACCTTGATTTTCTTTGGAGGAGCACACTAAATAATCTCTTAGACTAGCAAGCTTAATTATCACTCGGGTTAGTAGTAGTGTCCCTCAGACTAGAAAACTCTTACTAGTAAAACACAATATCACTCGGACTATAAACCCACATTATCACTCAGACTAGTGACCACAACATTACACAGACTAGTACCAACAATATTACTCACCAGTAGCAATATACCACAATATCAACCAGACTAGTATTAAAACCACAATATCACACAGACTAGTAAAGCACAATATCTTCAATTTCACTCAGACTGGTAAAGCACAATATCACTTAGACCAGTAACCCACGGTACAACTCAGACTAGCATTCCACAATATCAATTAGACCATTAATCTTTGATATCACTCGGACTAGTTAACCACGATATCACACAGATTAGTAACCCACAATATGATTCAGACTAGTATTCCACAAAATCACTCAGACCATTAATCTACAAGATCACTCAGACTAGTATAAATAGAAAGTGAAATTAAAAAAAGTATTCGATTGTCTCGGACATTACCTTTAGACCCCATGATGGAGTAATAATTTATATACTGCGCAAAAATGATGCGCAGTCATTGTTTAAATTAAAAATGTCAACGCTGATGAGATTTGGTTTTACAAGGCCAAACAGAAATGACAAATTGCCCCAGAGCTGAGTTCATCACCAGCTAATTCTGATTCTGATGAAAATTACAACTTAAATATGTCTTCTGTTGTCAAGCTACAGAGTAAAAGAAACTTAAATAACCGATGGTTTAAGTGGATACCGATGGTTATATTACAATGGGACAAGCATGAAATGCAGGCATTGTGTGGCTACTAAACGTGTTAACCAATGTGCTACCAACAGCTCAGTTAATTTTCAAAGATCTGCATTGGAAAGGCATCAAATTTCAGATGACCACCAAATAGCTGGACAGTAATGACTGATTTAAAAGGTTTTACAAAAACTAGACTCTTGGCTTTGCATTTCTTTTTACATATTTTGTTACTACCCTTTGATATTTCATTTGACCCTCAAAATTTACACCATAGGTGACCCTCAAAATTACAAAAGTCCAAAAACACTGACCAGTGGAAGCAGTTTTTAAAACAAATCAAAGAATAGGTATTAAACAAAAACCAAAGTTATATTGGAAACACTGTAAATTGTTTTTGTCAATTTCTGATAACTTTTACTTGTAGTTGATGAAATATACCATTTAGCCTCACCAGCTTCTCCACCAAACTACATGTATAACCCTGTTAAAACCATCAAGACCAACACCATTGGTACAAATAATATGTTAGGTAAGTGAAAATATTAGTTCAAACAATGGACACAGATAACAGTTAATTTTATGGCTGTGTTTGGTCATTTCCACAGTTTTTGTCTCTTGACAGTTAAGAAATAAAACATGGCCGCCATACTATATTTTCATTATAACATGGGCTTGAGTTGTTTTTGCAAATATTTTATCCCGAGGGTCAGGGAGGGATAAAATATGCAAAAACAACGAAAGCCCTTGTTATAATGACAATATAGTATTTGGCGGGTATGATTTATTTCGATTCTAATATGGAAATTTCACCCATTTTATATCCAAAGCGAGCAGCGACTATCTAATAGTTCCATAACATTTTGATTTTGATAAACAAACTCGCTGACAAAAAACTTTCCACAAATACAATGAAAACTTACTTTTGTTTGATTATACCCCCGCTCCGAAGGAGAGGGGGGGTATACTGTTTTACCCTTGTCCGTCTGTCTGTCCGTCCGTCCGTCTGTCTGGAACATCTTTCGTCAAGGATTTCTCAGCTTGTGTATGTCGTAATGATTTGATATTTGGTCTGAAGCTTAAGTATGATGAGTTGTCTCCCCTTTTAGAGTCTGTCACTCATCTACTTCCTGTTTGATGAAAACTTTGATTTTTCCCATTATAGCCATATAATGAAAATTTTCGTCAAGGATTTCTCAGCTTGTGTATGTAGTAATGATTTGATATTTGGTCTGAAGCTGATGAGTTGTACTTTGTCTCCCCTTTTCAAGTCTGTCACTCATTTACTTCCTGTTTGATGAAAACTTTGATTTTTCCCTTTATAGCCATATATTGAAAATTTTCGTCTAGGATTTCTCAGCTTGTGTATGTAGGAATGAATTGATATTTGGTCTGAAGCTTAAGTATGATGAGTTGTACTGTGTCTCCATTTTTCAAGTCTGTCACTCATCTACTTCCTGTTTTACTTATCAATTTTTCCCATTATACCAATATATTGAAAATTTTTGGTCCATACTTGTTTGTGTCCACACTTGAACTGTGTCTACACCTGCATTGTATCTGCACACTTAAATTTGCACTTTCCATATTGATTCAGTGTTCGATGAGCGGGGGTATAACTGGCTGCCATTCGGCGACAGCTCTTGTTTAATTGCTATTTTAACTGTAGAAAATGCCTCAAGTCCTCTTAATCTACTTTCAATTTTTCCAACCAACGTTGCTTAGCAACCGTACATTACGATTTTATTTGTGACATTACAAGTAGGAAAATTAAAGTTTGTACCAAACATTGGCTTTTCAAGTAGAAAAAAATTTCATTATGAATTTCAGAAACAAATTTAATTAAAGATTTGTTAGTGGATGGTAGATTTTGACAATTAAAATGAAAAATAGATTCAAAATATACAACAGAAACTAATCATCTTTTGCACATTTGCTAAGAGTGTTATATTGGTATTATAACATGACTTTATTTACAAAGCTAATTCAGGAAGCCATATTAGAATTGGAATTAAAACACTGGCAAAAAATGCAAAACTGGAACATTAAGGTTTACTGTGGACAAAAACCATGAGGATATTCATTATAACATCAGTTGTTCAGGGGAAAAAAATACTTCTGAATTTAAATGATTTGAAAAAGCTGATGTGTGGAATTGAACATTCATTACTTTACCATAAATGTTAGTAAAGCTTAATCAAAGCTCCGATGGAGCTGAAACTCAAAAGCCGTGAAAATCTATACGTGGCAAAACTTTATAGTTATCCAAAGAACTGCTGCATACGTCTACATGTATTAAATTATTCCGTAATACGTGAAAATAATCGAATTGTATGATTTGGTATGTATGTCTATTTCATTGCTATAAATATATGCAATACGCATATCACAGATAAACAAATGGTACTTTCATCTTTGACAAATTACTGCACTGCAGGCTCATTGATCCGAAACGCAATTTAAAAAAAAAAAGATTAATTTGATAAACATGCATATTGTTTTCAATTTAATGTAACAAAACCATATTCAACTCAAGAAAATGAAGAAATATAACTTAAATACACAATGTATATGATTTTGAAAGAAACTTGCGGACTATATTTTATCAGAAGCACGAAGATCATCTTTTACAGCTGTTAATAGGCTTGAAGCCTCACATGATTTTTTTCTAGTCATTTTAACAACTCTCCGCCTTCAGCTTACAAGTTAAAAAACATTTTAGCCAAGTGGTTCTATACCAAAATGATGACTAGGATTCCATTTATCATTTAAGTAATTACAATGGACTTTCACATAATGATATGTTATACAGGATTGACAAAGAGAGTAAGAGGAAAATTATTGATGGCATCTACTTCTGAAGTATATGGAGGTAAGATTATTAGAAAGTAGTATTTTTATGCCCTGCATGGTGATGCCCAAAGTTGTTTATCTGTCCATCTGTTCATTACCTGAAGGTTTCAAGACAGTCATTTTCAAATGAAATTAGCTAACGTCTTTAAACTCTGTATGCAGGTTGTTTACCACAAATCTCGGTTTAAGATTTAATTAGGGCTTTCGGGTCAAAATAAGATTTTGGTTCAGATTCAAAGCTGCTAAGGAGTTACTTTTAAATTTTTTCAAAAACCTGAAGGGTATCATGGAGTGCTCTGTTGTGGATACATATAAACTAACAGTTCAGAGCTTTCAGGCACAAGTATATGAATAAGTGAAATTGTTTCCAGAAAGACTTAACAGTTTTATTATTTTCTATAATGACTTATGAAAATTAATGGCAAATGACACTAAAACTAAAAATGTAATATGTGAAAAAGAAATTTTACTAATTGGATAGGCTATAAAGTATGACAAGGAAAGAGAAAACATGAGCTAAAAGTACATACTACAAAGTCAGATTTAAAATCTTCTGTATTAAATTAGTATTGTGTGGTTATGCGGATGGAATCTTGGATTCTATTGGCTGATTAACCATCTGCTAAATAACCATGTCTGCCATACACAATAAGAAAATCAATAATCGTGATAATGTAGTGTTTCACCTAGACCAAAGTCATTCAAAAGCGTACATATAAGAATTGTACATAAAGACAACATTTACAAACATGCAGTAAGCATGGAAAAATAAACATCGAAATTAGACATAGTTTACTTCAACGCAATGTAACAGCAATTTCAGCATGAAATTTACATTAAAAAATTCAAATATGAAATACATCTATACTTGGAATAACATGTAAATTATATGAAATATTTCATTTGCATTCATTTTCAAAGGTTTTTGCTCAATGTATTACAAAAACGTGATTTTGCTGGTTCAATCTTTATACAACATGAAAAATCAACAAATCATTCGGTTGTGTATTGTTCAGGTTACACGGTCAGTTGGCATAGCGTTTATGTGTAGAATTGTGTAGTTAAATGTAGGTAATTTTGTAATTATTGATTTCTTAGTTAAACATGAACTAAGGTTCGCATAACCACACAAAAATGTTATCATTCATTGAACCAACTATTATTAAGATAGTGTCAAAAATAATTGAACAGTGCGGCCTGACGGCCTAACCGTTAAACGATTTTTGACACTATCTAAATAATCATATTAGTGACTGAGGATTCAAGGTACAGATTAAACAAATTGCTCCAGCTTATATATAAGAATTCCACCTGTTTTTGAATTGCTTATACATGTATATAAGAATTTTATCCATGACTGAATTATACATTTAGATCCAGAGATTCATCCACAGACAGAAGAATATTGGGGTCATGTTAATCCTATTGGACCTAGAGCTTGTTATGATGAAGGTAAAAGAGTTGCTGAGACCATGTGTTACGCTTATCACAGTCAGGTAATAGAAACAAAATATTTATTTGAAGTTTGAATTTTATCTAGTATTTGAGCCTGTTTGATTCTGTAAACTTGATTTGATTTCAATGTAGATGTATGTACAAGGAGTTGAAATTATAAAAATACTGGTCAAAATAGAAAACAGAAGTGTATTTTAAATTATGTTTTTTTTTTTTGTTAAGTTTTGCATTAAAACATACATGTATAAAGGGATAAAGTATAGCTTTGATAAAGATTAGTTTCTTGTAATTGTAATGATTGTTTTATATTAAAGGATGGTACCCAAGTAAGAGTGGCAAGAATATTCAATACATTTGGTCCCAGAATGCATCTCAATGATGGTAGAGTGGTCAGCAATTTTATCCTGCAGGCTTTGCAGAACAAGCCTATTACTGTATGTATATACATTTATATTTAGAATATAAGTGCACTTATTTTTTTTTTCCTCTTCTCTTAAAACATCCAGGGAACTTTTAAATTGCTTCAATTGTTGGTTCATAACAAAAGGCAAATATCTTAATGGCAAAGAAGCCACCTAACAAAAAATCAAATTAAAGAAATAAATAGATAAAGCTATATTTTACGACGAGAAAAAAAGATCTACAGAATGACCTTAAATACATACATGTTTGGCAGTGTCAGTTTTTTAGCTCACCTCACCCAGAGGGTCAGTGTGAGCTGTTGCCATCACTTGGCCTCCGTCGTCTGTCCGTTAACTTTTCACATTTTTATCTTCTCCTCTGAAACCGTTGAAGCAAATTCAACCAAACTTGACAGGAATGATGTATGGAAGGTCCTTCACAAAGATTGCTCATTTCGCTCCGACCCGATAAAAAACATGGCCGCCAGCACGGAACTTAGGTTTAACATTGGACCCTATGGGAAAAATCACATTTTCATTTTCTCCTGTGAAACCCCTGAAGCAAATTCAACCAAACTTTACAGGAATGATGTACTAAAGGTCCTTAACAAAGAATGCTCATTTCGTTCTGATCCGATTGAAAAACAAATGGCCACCAGCATGGAACATAGTTTAACATTGGACCCTATGGGAAAATGACATTTTTATCTTCTCCTCTGAAACCACTAAAGCAAATTCAACCAAACTTTGCAGGAATGATGTACTAAAGGACCTTAACAAAGATTGCTCATTTCGTTAAGATCTGATAAAAAACATGGCCACCAGCGCTGAACTTAGGTTTAACATTGGACCCTATTGAAAAATGACATTTTCATCTTTTGCTCGGAAACTGCAGAAGCAAATTCAACCAAACTTTATAGGAATGATGTTTGGAAGGTCCTTTACAAAGATTTTTCATTTCATTCTGATTTGAAAAAAATCATGGACGGCACTGCGGAACCGTGGTTTAACATTGGACCCTATGGGAAAAACCACATTTTCATCTTCTCCTCTGAAACCACTGAAGCAAATGCAACCAAACTTTACAGGAATGACGTACTGAAGGACCTTAACAAAGATTGCTCATTTTGTTCCGATCTGATAAAAAAACATGGCTGCCAGCACGGAACATAGTTTAACATTGGACCCTAAGGGAAAAAGACATTTTCATCTTCTCCTCTGAAACCGCTTAAGGAAATTTAACCAATTTTTAGAGAAATGATGTATGGAAAGTCCTTTACAAAGATTGCTCATTTCTTTCCGATCAGATAGAAAACATGGCCATCTGCATGGAACTTAGGTTTAACATTGGATCCTATGGGAAAAATCTCATTTTCATCTTCTCCTCTGAAACTGTTGAAGCAAATTCAACCAAACTTTACAGGAATGATGTACTAAAGGACCTCAACAAAGATTGCTCATTTCATTTTGTTTGACAAAAAACATGATTGCCAATGCGGAACATAGTTTAACATTGGAGCCTACGAGAAAATTAAGAAATAATTCATGGCAGGTATATGGTTATTGGAAATTTAACCATGGGCTGGGCCTTTATATTCGAATTTAACCCAGAGCGTTAGCGAGGGGTTAAATTTACGAATATAAAGGCCCAGCCCATGGTTAAGTGACAATAACCATATACCTGCCATGAATTATTTCGATTCTAATCTGACAGAAAATGGAGTTTTCCATTCTGAAGCTACCTAAGAGAAGGCGGATTTCCCGTCTCCATTGCTGTTTGTGTCTATGACGTCACAATACACAATCTGACGTTTTCAAACTGATGCAAGTTCAAAATTCAAATCGAAAGCAAACACAATACACATTTACTTGTCTGAATGGCATGATTTAGTTAAAAACTGTTCTTAACATTTATTTCCTTCATAAACAAAGACGAACAAAATTAAAAACATTGTTGTTTTTCATCCCGTTCGCTCATTTTCCTATACCATTAGTGCATGTGCGAAATATATGGTTATTGAGTATTATACTGGTTGATGATTTACAGGAGCCATGTTAGAATCATCCTTTTATCATCTTTTCTGAAACTATTCAAGCAAATTTAATTAAACTGGATTGGAGTGATGAATATTTATTTAAACTTATTTTATTGTCAAAGACAAAAGGATTAGGCACAAGTTATACAACTTATCAATGCCTTCTCCAACATTTTACATAATAAATATTACATACATAAGACATAAGCGAAAGTACAAAAATAAAATATACAAATTAAAGTAGACAAACATGCAGGGTCCTATTTAAAACATTGATACACATAAAAGGGTGTGTAAGTTTAGTAAATCAATTACAGAAATTTTAAAGCACAGGTGAACTCAATATGTCACAAAATAACAATAACATATCCGTTCATTCATACAATACACTCAGTTTCCACGTACGTCAGTAGTATAGGAGAGATTTAAGTAATGTAACACTAAGATCTGTTGTAATTTTCTAAACTTATATAGGAATTATTGGAATTCGATGTATGTTATATAGGATTTAATGGTGAGTTTTAACATTTTTGATAATATACGTGTAATTAAATTGGAAGGAATGAAAAAAAGGGAGGTCCTAATTTGGCCGTTTTTTTTTGTTGAAAAATATTGTATATCGTATGTAGATATACGAATAATAGACTTTATTTAATACGTCGAAATATTTATATAATATCTATTTACTTGATTTTTATGTGTATCAATGGGTACATTGTTTTGAAAATAACAACAAAGACAATTATAAAATGAAAGAATGAAAAGCAAAAATAAATAGATAAATAAATAAATAAAACATGCAAAAACACACAAAAATAAACCAAATCAAATCAAATCGGAGCTGTTTGCAACACAATCATATATTAGTTTCATATGAACCGTCCAGTTTCTTCAATGAAAGATTGAACATAACTGAAAATTAATGAGTTTGTTTCGTAGTTAGAGTTTACATCCCCAAACAAAGTGTTGAGACAAATCGTCGTATCTAAATCAGCTAGGTTATAAAAAAGTCGGTCACGTTGAATGATAAAATTTGGATATAATAGAAAAAAGAATAATAGTGATGAATAGAAGGTCCTTTTTAAAGATTATTCATTTCAATAGGATTAGTAAAAATCATGGGTGCTAAACATTAGATCTCCATTG
Organism: Modiolus philippinarum; assembly: GCA_002080025.1. NCBI lineage: Eukaryota > Metazoa > Mollusca > Bivalvia > Mytilida > Modiolidae > Modiolus > Modiolus philippinarum. Next base: position 103,370 of record MJUU01057800.1, on the reverse strand, counting down.
GTGAGAAACATTATTTTTGGTCATGCATGGCATAGAAGCATTTTGTCAGGTGAGCGATACAGGCTCAGTCTCTGAGCCTCTAGTTTTATATACCCCCACTCTGTAGGAAAGGGGGTTATACTCTTTTACCCTTCTCCCTCTGTCTGTCCATGAGTCCATCTGTCCGTTGGTCCGTCCAGAACAACTTTTGTCTAGGATTTCTCAGCTTGTGTATGTAGTAATGATTTAATATTTTGTCTAAAGCTTTAGTATGATGAGTTGTACTGTGTCTCCCCTTTTCAAGTCCAGAACTCATCTCCTTCCTGTTTGACAATAACTTTGATTTTTTATGCCCCCGTGAAACGAAGTTTCAGGGGGCATATAATTTGTCCACAAAAAACTTTAACATTGGGTATATCTTTTGAATGGTAAATGATAGGGCTCTCATATTTTGCATGTGTATTCCTTGTGGCAAGACCCTTCAAACGATACCAAAATTTTGGAGCTTGTGACCTTGACCTTGACATGTGATGGACTTTTTGAAAAAAATAATAAACTTTAAACATTGGGTATATCTTTTGAACGGTAAGTGATATGGCTTTCATATTTTGCATGTGCATTCCTTGTGGCAAGCCTTTTCAATTGGTACAAGAATTGTTGACCTTGTGACCTTGACCTTGGCCGGTGAACAATTTCATAAAAACTTTAACATTGAGCATATCTTTTGAATGGTTAGTGATATTTATTTCATAGTTTGCATGTGTATTCCTTGTGGAGAGACCTTTCAGTTTGTACCAGAATATTTGACCTTGTGACCTTGACCTTGGCATGTGACTGTCCAGTAAAATTTCACCCCAAAAAAATGAAATTATATTTTGTTTTGTTTTATATATGTATAGAAATTAAACTCATTTATGATGAAATGTTTCTTGATATCTATGGATTTTTTTGGTAAAAAAGATTTTTTAAATCATTCTGCATATTTTCTTCATTTATTCACTTTCGTTTTACAGGTATTTATATATGTATTATATATATCAATGATGAGGGATGTTACTAAAAATATCTATTATTTCCTTTCTTCTCTTCTGTGTATTCCTCCACTTTTGGGGAACCAGTATTGATGATCCCTGGTGTAATCAAAGTACTGATAACACTGAAAGACAGAATACAATGAGTTGGCTATAAATGTTCCCAAAAAGAGGGGGTGGTGAAAATTGTTTTCTTAATAATGCTTGGATAATGACTGGAAGGGTTCATTTGGGTGACTTCTGTGTTTGCATCCAATTGCAATTATCATTTGATGTGATTAAACTTTTCTGTTGATACCAGAATTTATTTCTATAAATTATTTTGTCAGAAGGACATTCATTGTTCAAAGTTGCTAAATGTTTCTTCTTTACTTCTACCCAGGGGCATAAGTGTTTCACAAAACACATCTGGTTTCACTTTATATCGATACATGTATGTTGAAATTTTTCGTCAAGGATTTCTTAGCTTGTGTATGTAGGAGTGATTTGATATGTAGTCTGAAGTTTTGGTTTGATGAGTTTTACCGTGTCTCCCTTTTCAAGTATGCAACTCATCTACTTCCTGTTTGAAGATAACGTTGATTTTTTTCCCATTATATCCATATGTTGAAAATTTTCATCAAGGATTTCTCAGCATTTGTAAGTAGTTATGATTTGATATTTGGTCTGAAGCTTTTGTATTGTGAGTTGTAACATGTCTGTAACTCTTCTACTTTCTGTTAAACAATAACTTTGATTTTTTTTCAATTATTTCTTGAAGATTTATCATTGTGTCCATACTTGTTTTGTGTCCACACTTGTACTGTGCACACCTGTTTTGTGTCCCCATACACTTAAATTTGCACTTTCCATATGGATTCAGTATTCATTGAGTGGGGGTATAACTGGCTGCAATTGGGCGACAGCCCTATTTTTTGGGGGGGGGGCATTATTCCAAAAACAAAGATGAAGTTTTGCTTCTTAACTTTCTGATGGGAGTTCTTTGCAAATTGGTTAAAATATGTTCCTTCACAATTTATATTGGTTAGTGATCATTTTTATGCCCCGCCTACGAAGTAGGAGGGGTATATAGTTTTCGGGTACGTTGTCCGTCCGTACGTCTGTACATCCACCATTAATGCTCAGGTTAAGGTTAAGGTTGAAGGTAGTTTACCTTGAAGGAAGTACAGTATCTTGATGAAACTTTGTATGCAGATAGACCATGACATGAACTGCAATATTTTGGAATGAAACAGATGCTGTGACCTCAGGGTCATGGGTCATTGACTTTGAATATCAGGAGTGAATATTTGATATACTACAGGTTAAGGTTTAGGTTGAAGGTAGTTTACCTTGAAGGAAGTATGATATCTTGATGAAACTTTGTATACAGATAGACCATGACATGAAACTTTGTATGCAGATAGACCATGACATGAACTGCAACATTTTGGAATGAAACAGATGCTGTGACCTCAGGGTCATGTGTCATTGACTTTGAATATCAGGAGTGAATATTTGATATACTACAGGTTAAGGTTTAGGTTGAAGGTAGTTTACCTTGAAGGAGGTATGATATCTTGATGAAACTTTGTATACAGATAGACCATGACTTGAACTGCAACATTTTGGAATGAAACGGATGCTGTGACCTCAGGGTCATCGGTCATTGACTTTGAATATCAGGAGTGAATATTTGATATACTACAGGTTAAGGTTTAGGTTGAAGGTAGTTTTCCTTGAAGGAGGTGTGAAATCTGTATGAAACTTTGTATAATTATACATCATAACATGAACAGCATTGTTTTAGTGCCAAACAGATGCTGTGACTTCAAGGTCATGGTTCATTGGATTTGAAGTTTATGATTGAATTTTTGATAACGCTCAGTGATATAATTTTTGAAATTCTGATTAGCAGCTTTTTTGTCCTTTATGTTTAAACAGCCATTTTTGATTCCAATTTTGGTCAATTTCCTGAAACTCTCTTAGACCTTTAATTTTGGAAATTTTACCTAGCAACTATATATTTTTATGCCCCGCCTACGAAAGTAGGGGGGCATATAGTGTTCGGGTCTGTCCGTCCGTTTGTCCGTTCGTCCGTCCCAAGTTAGGTTTACCCTGAGGTTGAAGTTTTTTTTCTGTGAAGGATGTATGCTATTATTATGAAACTTTATATAAATACACATTAGGGTATGATTAAACAAAAATCATAATAAAAAAATACACATTAGGGTATAATTAAACAAAAATCATAATAAAAATTTATCCTGGCTACCAACTTCATGCTTCACTAATCACGGAAAAAAGGGTGTAGTAAGAGGTTTACCCTAAGGTTGAAGTTTTTTTCTGTGAAGGATGTATGTTATTATCATGAAACTTTGTAAAAATGCACATTAGCGTATAATTAAACAAAAATCATAATAAAAATTTATTCTGGCTACCAACTTCATGCTTCACTGATCATGGAAAAAAGGGGGTATTATAAGGTTAACCCTAAGGTTTAAGTTTTCTTTCTGTGAAAGAAGTATGTTATTATCATGATACTTTGTATAAATACACATAAGGGTATAATTAAACAAAAATCGTAATAAAAATTTATCCTGGCTTCCAACTTCATGCTTCACTGATCATGGAAAAAAAGGGGGGGGTAGTATGAGGTTTACCCTAAAGTTGAAGTTTTTTTCTGTCAAGGATGTATGCTATTAGCATGATATTTTGTATAAAGACACATTAGGGTATAATTAAACAAAAATCATAATAAAAATTTATCCCGGCTACCAACTTTATGCTTCACTGTTCATGGAAAAAAGGGGGTAGTATGAGGTTTGCCCTTAGATACAAAATTTTATTCTGTGAAGGATATATGCTATTATCGTGAAACTTTGTATAAATACACATTAGGGAATAATTAAACAAAAATCATAATGCAAATTTATCCTTGCTGCCAACTTCATGCTTCACTGATCTTGGATAGAAGGGGGTAGTATGAGGTTTACCAAAGGGTTGAAGTTTTTTTCTGTGAAGGATGTATGCCATTATCATGAAAATTAACCCTTACTACCAACTTCATGCTTCACTGACAATGGAAAAAAGAGCGGTAGTATGAGATTTAACCTCAGGTTTAAGTTTCTTTTCTGTGACAGATGTATGTTATTATCTTGAAACTTCATTTAAATAGACATTAGGATATAAATAAAAAAAACATAGCAAATATTTACCAATGCCACCAACTTCATGCTTCGCTGATCATGAAATATAGCATTGCTGAAAATAGCTGTGAGGCAGGGCATTGTGTCCATTAGACACATATTCTTGTTT
>MJUU01057800.1:85199-98846 GCA_002080025.1 Modiolus philippinarum | reverse complement strand
TTTAATTTCTTTTTGTCAAAACACCAATTTTCAATAACTGAATTGCAAAAATCTTCGATTCCAATTTTGGTAAATTTCCTGAAACTCTCCAAGACCATTTAATTTTGGGAATTTTACCTAGCAACCATACATTTTTTAATTTCTTTTTGCCAAAACACCAATTTTCAATAACTGAATTGCAAAAATTTTTTATTCCAATTTTGGTAAATTTCCTGAAACTCTCCAAGACCATTTAATTTTGGGAATTTTACCTAGCAACTATACATTTTTGAATTTCTTTTGTGTCAAAACACCAATTTTCAATAACTGAATTGCAAAAACTCTCTAAGACCTTTAATTTTGGAAATTTTACATAGCAACCATACATTTTTTAATTTCTTTTTGTCAAAACACCAATTTTCAATATCTGAATTGCAAAAATCTTTTATTCCCAATTTTGGTAAATTTCCTGAAACTCTCTAAGAAATTTAATTTTGGAAGTTTTACCTAGCAACCATATATTTTTTATAATACAATTTTTTCATATAATTTCTTTTTGTCAAAACACAAATTTTCAATAACTGAATTGCAAAAATCTTTTATTCCAAATTTGGTAAATTTCCTGAAATCGTCAAAGAACACTTCATTTTTCAAATAATGATAATTCAATTCTTTTCATTTAAAGTAGTCATTTTCCAAATATGGATTGCAAGTATTCTTGATTCCAACTTTTGAAAATTTCATGAAACTCTCTAAGACCATTTAGTTTTACCTAGCAACTATACGTATTTGATGATTGCTAGGTAAAATTTCATGTTAGCCTCTAGATGTATAGATGATAAAATAAATGTCACTAATGGTCATTAATTATTTATGATCAGTAGCGGGGCATAGTGTCCATTGACACAGATTCTCTTGTTGAAATTATTTATGTTATAGATATATGGAGAAGGTCAACAGACAAGGTCATTCCAGTATGTATCAGATTTGGTGATACAATATTATTTATGATTTATATTATAGATATATGGAGAAGGTCAACAGACAAGGTCATTCCAGTATGTATCAGATTTGGTGATGCAATATTATTTATGATTTATATTATAGATATATGGAGAAGGTCAACAGACAAGGACGTTCCAGTATGTATCAGATTTGGTGATACAATATTATTTATGATTTATGTTATAGATATATGGAGAAGGTCAACAGACAAGGTCATTCCAGTATGTATCAGATTTAGTCGATGGAATGATCAAACTGATGAATAGTAACTACACTTATCCAGTTAACCTTGGAAACCCTGATGAGTACACAATTGCAGAATTTGCAAAAATGATTAAAGGATTAGTAGGTATGTCGAAAAAGTTACATTTAAACAGTGCATCACTAAATGAGACAATTTGTTTGACGAATGTTAATATACATGAAACAAACTTGAATTTTTTCGGGAAAAATGCAAAACAGTAGAAAAGCATTTATTTTTCTTTATGTGTGAATATATTATGACTCAACAGTTTGATATTTTTTAGCTCACCTGGACAAAGGCCACGTGAGCTTTTGCCATCACTTGTCGTCGTCCGTCGTCCGTCCGTAAACTTTTCACATTTTTGCTATCTCCTCAGAAACCACTGGACCAATTTGAACCAAACTTTACAGGAATGATGTATGGAAGGTCCTTTACTAAGTTTGCCGAAATTTTTCCGATCCGGCCAAAAAACATGGCCGCCAGCGCTTAACTTAGATTTAACATTGGACCCTATGGGAAAAAGCATATATTTGCTATCTCCTCTGAAGCTACTGAAGCAAATTGAACCAAACTTTACAGGAATGATGTATGGTAGGTCCTTTACTTAGTTTGCCGAAATTTTTTCGATCCATGAAAAAACATGGCCGCCAGCGCAGAACATAGTTTAACATGGGACTTTATGGGAAAAGCAAATATTTGCTATCTCCTCTGAAGTTACTGAAGCAAATGGAACCAAACTTTACAGAAATGATGTATGGAAGGTCCTTTACTTAGTTTGCCGAAATTTTTTCGATCCGTGAAAAAACATGGCTGCCAGTGCAGAACATAGTTTAACATGGGACCCTATTGGAAAAGCAAATATTTGCTATCTCCTCTGAAGTTACTGAAGCAAATGGAACCAAACTTTAAAGAAATAATGTATGGAAGGTCATTTACTTAGTTTGCCGAAATTTTTCTGATCCGCCAAAAAACATGGCCGCCAGCGCTGACCTTAGATTTAACATTGGACCCTATGGGAAAAAGCATATATTTGCTATCTCCTCTGAAGCTACTGAAGCAAATTGAACCAAACTCTACAGGATTGATGTATGGAAGGTCTTTTATGGAGATTGCCGAAATTTTTCCCGATTACGTTAAAAACATGGCTGCCAGCGCAGAACATAGTCTAACATTGGACCCTAAGGGAAAAGCATCTATTTGCTATCTCCTGACGCTACTGAAGCAAATTCAACCAATCTTTACAGTAAGGATGCATGGAAGGTACTTGGATCTGACAAAAAAAAGATGGCCTCCAGTGCAGAACATAGTTTAACATTAGTGCCAGGAATGAGATAACCATCCTTATAATCATCATCTCTGAAATGTATAGAAGGTCCTTTGCAAAAATTATTCATTTCAATAGGATCAGACAAAAAACATGGGTGCTAATGAAGAACATAGCTAAACATTTGACCCCATTAGTAAGGAAACATCTTTTTTAGTCATGTATGGCGAGAAGCATTTTGCCAGGTGAGCGATACAGGCTCAGTCTCTGAGCCTCTAGTTTACAAAGAATATTCAAAATAGTTCAAAACACTAAGGTGAAGAAGAATCCCATTTCAATGAAGATTGCATTTCTCCCTTATTTTTATCATTTTTTGTTTTGGGAAACATGACTTGTTGCCTTCATTTTATGTTGGTTTTACATCATTATAAAAAAGACTTACTTAACTTAATTTGTCAGTTGGTAATAGGTCTGGAGCTGGCTTGTCAGTTAACTGCTAGTAGTCTTTTGTGATTTCATGTTTAGGTCCATATATTTAGTTCTTTCAGTTTAATTTTTCACAATTGACTCAGTCCTGTTGCTAACTGAATTTTACTGTTGTTAGTAACTATTGTATTTTTATTCATCACATTGGCTAGGGGGAAGGTTTGGGCCCAATAAAACTAGTTTAACCCTGCCACAGCAGGTTTGCGCCTGTCCTAAGTCAGGAAATTTTTTAAGCCTTTGTGTGTCTTGTCTGTTTTCTAGTTAGTTTACTTTATGTCTATAGGAGTCTAGGATGATGTTTATTTCGCTGAACTTGATTACTCTTTATTCAGGGGCCGACTCCGACCTGCCGTTGGGTGTGGGGTTTCCTCACCATTCTGGTTCGTTGTCTCTTTGACACATTCCCTGTTTCCCTTCTTTTTTCTATTTTATATCCTGTAAACCAACTTATTTTTTGGCGGATACTTTATTTCGCGTTTTGTCCATTTTGGTTAAGTTCGTGGAGACTATTTTTCGTGATAAAAGATAAAAGAAATTCACGACAATTTATTTTTGCAATATTTTCTCGCTCGCGAATATCGCGAAAATAAATTGCTCGTGTTTTACCGTACTCTTAAGGATGAACAGTTGTAAGTGCTTTTTTTTAATAAATTAGGATGTCAGATTGAAATGACTGTAAAAAGGATGTTCCAATGTGAAAATCAAGCCTGTTCTGCTTGGGACTTGTGTTTTTAATATACACAATTGGAAATACTGGATATTAGTATTGATTTAATTCAATTGAACCAGATAGTCACATTTAAATAATTTGAGTTACATGTAAGGACATTTTTAGACCCCGCCACACAAATTAGCAGTCTTGTCGGTCATGTATCCATCCATCCACTGAAGGTTTCCAACTGATAATGTCTCAAAAGAAACAACATACTGTCTTCAAACTTGCTATATAAGGACTCTGGCCATTTTCAAATTCTGGTTCAAATGTCCAAGTGGTTTTGAAGTTATGCTCCTTGAAACTGAAAATTTGCCAAATTTTATCAATAAATTTAACTAGAATTACACACATTTACTTTATGCACCATAATGTAGTTTTATGGAAAATTGTAATAAGATCTCTGACGGTGATGAAAGATTTTAATGATGTAAAATTTTGATTTTTAGGTGGAAACAGTGAAATTGTACATAAACCAGCCATGACTGATGATCCAAGAAAGAGAAAACCAGATATTAGTAGAGCAAAGAAATTCTTAAACTGGGAACCTAAGGTAAATATTTATACCCCCGCTTTGTGGGTGGTATATGGTGTTCATGGTGTCCTTCCTTACTTCTGTCTGTCCGTCTTTCTGTACCCAAAAGCTAATATCCACTAGTCTTTCTAAAACCACTGATTGGAATTCCATGAAATTACACAGGAGCTTAATTTCATATTGTAGCTGTGTACTACACATATTGTTTCCAATAATTCGTTTTTGTTTCCAGACTTTTGACACTTTGTCATTTTAATTCAATGCAAACCATATGGTGACCACATGGTATCCACTACTCCTCTAAGACCATTAATTTGAATTTCATGAATCTTCTGCTGGAGCTTCATTGCATATTGTAGACATGCAATACACATTTTGTTTTGCAATAATTCCTTTTTTTCAGGTTTTTGGCATGTTTTTGACTTTGTCATTTTAGCTCTTTTACCTCAATTCAAACCATATCTTGACCACCTGGTATCACTACTAATCCTAAACCACTGGCTGGGATTTCATGAAACTTCTGCAGTAACTTAATTACATATTGCACATGTGCACAATGCATTTTTTATTACAGGAAATTAATTACATATTGTAGATGTGCAGTACAAATTTTGTTTTCCATTAAATCCTTTTTTCCAGATTTTTGACATGTTTCGACTTTAATATTTTGGCTCATTGCAAACCATATGGTGACCACCTGGTATCCGCTACTCCTCTTAAACCACTTTTTTGGAATTTCAGGAAACTTGTGCAGGAATTTAATTACATATTGCATATGTGCACTATGCATTTTGTTTTCCAATAATTCCCCCTTTTCCAGATTTTTGACATGTTTTGGACATTTTAGCTCAGTGCAAACCATATGGTGACCACCTGGTATCCACTACTCCTACTAATCCACTGATTGGAATTTCATGAAACTTATGCAGGAAGTTAACTACATATTTCAGATGAGCAGTACATAATTTGTTTCCCAATAATTCCTTTTCTCAGATTTTTTTCATGCTTTGGGCATTGTCATTTTAGCTCTTTAGCACAATGCAAACCATAAGGTGAACACCTAGTATCTGCCACTCCTCCATGACACCGATCAAAACTTTATGAAATTTATGCAGGAGCTAAATAACATATTAAAGATGTGCACTTTGTATTTATACCCCCCGCAAACAAAGTTTAGGGGGTATATAGGAATCACCCTGTCTGTGTGTCTGTCTGTCCGTCCGTCTGTCCGTCTGTCCACATTTCTCGTAAGCACAACTCCTCTTAAACAACTGGAAGGATTATGATTACACAAAGGAAGGACACTATATGGAGATGTGCATGAAGGTATATAATTATTGTCGGAAACCAGGAAGGGGAGATAATTCGACTTTGACTTTTCGTTGATTCCCTATGTATGGGTTACCCCGTAAGCGCAACTCCTCTTAAACCACTTGAAGGATTTTGATGAAACTTTACACAAAGGAAGGACACTATATGGAGATGTGCATGAAGGAATATGATTATTGTTTGAAATCGGGAAGGGGAGATAATTTGACTATGACTTTTGTTGATTTCTCCTGCAATTATCTTTTTTTTTCCAAGAAAAAATTTTAAGCATAGATATTGTGAAGTCAGTTGTTGGAAAGACACACTTTTTTCATTGTAATCCTCTTGAAAAGTTGTTTTCAAAGTGTTGTAATGAAATTTCTCTAATGCTTATTATTTTTGTGTAAAATGTCAAATAGGCTAAAAAAAAGGTGAATTTCATATTTGTCTGATTTAGACAGAGTATTTTCATTGGAATCCGTTTGATAAGTTCTTTCTTGAAGATTATATCATTGTGTCCATACTTGTATTGTGTCCACACTTGTACTGTGTCCACACCTGTATTGTGTCCACACCACATTAGCAGGGGGTATATTTGGCTGCCATTCGGCGACAGCTCTTGTTTGTTTTCCAATAATTCTTTTTTTTAGAAGTTTAAGAAAATTCAGGAAGAGGTGTAGGTGGGGGATATCTGTGGCCCCACTAGGTTACCATTGCTTATATTAAGAACTTAAGAACACCATACTTTAAAGTAGTTGTATATGGAGAAAAAATAAATAATCCATAGTCAGTATTAAATAAAACATGCCTAAACCCGTTTATGAATAAATAAAAAATCTGTACATTCTTAACACTTTATCCACCAGTGACGTATATATCCGCTCTGTTACCTAAGACTGTATTGATGTGCACCATGGCTGTCCATACATTTCAATCGAAACTTTTTGTGCGTGTCCTGTAGCCTAATGGCAGATGTCTACAGCAGTTATGTGTAGTAGTTTTTAAGACCGCTTTTGTAGTAATAACAGCTGTTATTAGAGCTCCAGAAACAGAAAATAAAAAAAAAAAATGTCAAATTTAAGGGAGGGTCGGTAACTTCAAAAGATCATTCCGTTTGTGAAAAGAAGGTGAAAATGCTCAAACTTCTGTGAATAATGTAGAAAGATGATTGAGAATAACAAACCTATCACAATTTTAGGAACAATTAGCCACAGAAAGAAACTGCAATTAAATTCAGTGGAAAATAAGGAAATTGCGTAATTTTGACACTACCAGCTTTCCATATATTTCTCTGTCATGAGCAATTCATATGCCATTTATGTCAAAGATTCAGAAATGAAAGTGGTATTACAGGCTTAGCTATTGGAGCGAAGAAAAGTCAGTTTGGCGCCACTTCTGGTTCTATGGGGCGACTTTAGTACAAAAAAACGTAAAAAACACCATTTTTAGGTGGGGGTGGGCTGTTTATATACATGTATTTGTGTTACAATAAACAAAGTGTCATACAATATAAACATTGTACTACAATAAATAAATGTATATTTTAATAAACAATTGTGTAATGAAATAAACAGATGGGGGCCATTTTCACAAAAAGTCTGATGATAAATATTAGCCGTAAGTCTATATGAATTGTTAAAGACTTATGAGTAATTTTTATTGTAAGAATACCACTGCACATACTTGACATCTGATCTTCTTGAGTTTTCTGTTTTGAACCAGGGGTACAAGATGAGAAAAATTCCCACCGGTGAAAATAGGAACTGTTATGTCTCAAAAGATAGAAAATGCATACATGTAATGCAATAAATAGATATGTACTACAGTTAAATCACCAGATATGTACAACAATAAATATTTGAATCACAATGAACAAATATCTTTCATATGTGCAGTAAAAAGATAAAGAGCACTTATAATTTATAATTGTACACTTTCTATTTATAAACAGGTCAAACTGTCACTTGGCTTGAACAAAACAATAGAGTATTTTAGAAGTGAATTAAGAAGAACTACACATAGTCAGAGAAACGTATTCTTACCAGAAGAAATCAAGGCTAGAGGATAAATTCCTGGAAATGAAAACCACATATAAAAAGCGAAATTGTGATCAAAATAGAATCTGAGTTACTTAGTTTAAGAATGATTTGTCGGTGAATGTAAAATGGCATTGTCCTACTTAGTGGACTTTTTGTCATTAATGATGAAATCCTGTTTATAATTGTATTGTACAACATTTTGGTTATTATCAAATTGAAAGCATAATGAATATGTATTGAATGATGTTAGAAAAAGAACATATCATTTGTTGAGACAAGTTGTGATATTTATAATATTTTCTGTCAAAATTGTATTTTCTTAGATTATCAGCAACATAACATTTGGCCTTATTCACATGACTGACATCTTTTCATGATATTTTCTTATATCCTAACTGTAGGAAATTCCTGAAATACTGATTGGTTGAAAGATGTGCTGACCCTTTATATTCCATATTAAGTAACTGAGAAATATACAGGATCACTGGCAGCCATTATACAGTGTCCATCACTATGAATACATTTGTAGTGGTTTTCAAAGATTTCATATTTTTACTTGACTATCAGTAGGATATAAACATTCCACAACTGGTTAGTGACCTAATATGGAATATACTCTATCAGTTAATTGATTCTAGGCACCCAAGCTATATTCTCTCCTGATATAAAATTTACTAACCATTCAAAAACAAATAAGGTCACTAAAAAACTGTATTATACATTTTATTATGACAAAACAGAAGATACTTACAATATGTATTGGGCATTTATGCGGGGAAAACATGTGGCTGATAAAAAATGGTAGGCAATGGTTGCCATGGCTGAACTTAATGAGGATACTCAATCTCAAAACTGAAGATATTGTAAAGATAATGTCGTCAAATTTGTTTAAATATAATATTTATTTATTGGACATGCACCGTTATCATATCTGTAATATTTATTTTCTATATATCAGTTTAAATGAACAGACATATTTCAAAACTTTAGAAAATTTGCTGTTTGAGAAATTGAGGAATCTTGGGTTTAGTGATTGTTCAAATAGTTGTGCACAAGCAAATGATGTTACGTTATTCACGTTCTTGACCAATCAAAATATTTTTGTGTACACTCTACCCACAATGCTCTAGTTTCTGAAACAGTGAATTAGGAATATGAAATTAAATATTGCTGAGATCATGATAATGCTTTGTTTTATGGCGCCCTTTTAAATCATGCACTCATTCCATTTTGTGTATTTGTTGGTAATTTTGTATTGTATATAGACCTTTTCATAATAAATGCAGAGCTATTATTATACCCCCTCCCCCAATGTGTAATAGAGGGCAGTATATAGGGATCTTGGTATCAGTCCATTCTTACAGTCATCCATCTGCCATAGGGTATTTACTTTGTGATGACAACTCCTCCTAGACCACTAGATGAAACTTTTTTTTCTGGAATCAAATGGGGGAGGGGTATATATTAGTGAGCTTTCTGGCTGGAATGGCATGAGTAATTGCAATTTCTCAAGAGATTGAAGTAAATAAGATATAAACACAGATTGTGACACCAAGATTTTAGTACTAAAATGCAAAGACCCACTAAATTCTCGTCAGAATATAGCTCCACATTTATGGTGAAAGGGTAATTTGTGTTGTAACATTGTATTAATATTTTTTAAAATATTTCATAATCCTGTGTAAACCAAACACCTGCTTAGTACAACCAGACACAAGTTTTACCACACATAGATCAATTTTACACTATAACTCACACTCATGTGCCATATTCATTCACATAAATTCTTGGTGTTCTACAGAATTCCAAGTCAGCAATTGTTTATCAGGAAGTATTATTGTAATTTAAAACCAATCAATGTTGATATTTCTTATGTCCTACCATGGATTGTCTGATTTTGTGCCTTGCATGATGTTATTTTGCAAAAAATCCATTTTGAATATGTCCTTTTCTATAATAAGTTTGTTTGACTAGGAGAGATAATATTAGCAATAAGATATAAAGATCTCTGTAATTCTTCAAATAATTTTTAATACAGTATGACTGTAAAATGTTATTTAGATTTAGACTAGATTTATGGCATGTTTTACACTCGGTGATGAAATATTGTAGAATTTGTAAACAAGCAATATATATGTAGGTAGTGAATCGACTCATAAGCAATCAACACCTACTCTATTATAACTCTAGAAAATTTAAAACTAATGTGGCCTAACAACAAAATTTGGATTTATTTTGAGTTATTTTGGATTAACTTGTATTGTAAGTTTAGAAATGTTACATGTGAGAAATTTTTTATTCCCATCCTTGCTTGTTTTTTAGCCACATTAAGAGCTAACATGTAGGGTAAACTAAACTATTTGTTATTTTTTAAATTATTGATATTTCTCAATTGTCATCTGATACTCAAGATGATATTCTGCCATTATTTATACAGTATATAAGACTTGTATTGTTTGTTTATATATGAAATATACAGAAAAACTCAGTATATAGTGTAATAACCTTGCTTACTTTACAGATTTGAAATTATTTGCATTGTGAACAAGCAGTTGTTAATCAAAATGGTTATGGAGTATTAACTGACTGAATAAGGGAGTCAGTTGATGTGGTATGCAAATTGGAACACATTGTTTATATCTGATATATGTTTGTAATGGAACTTATTCCTCAAAAAAGGTCGTAGATCCATATACTAGTTTTTTGATAAATGGAATCAAAATTTTGAAAGGAAACATTTGTTTTGATTTTTCATTGCTTTATAATTGGATATTTTTTGGCTTTATAAACTACAAGATGATAATTAAATTTTATCAAATTTTTGTTGTGCTTTCCATATGTGATTTGAAAAGAATAACGATACCCATGTGCAAAAATGTAACCATATTTGAATGCATAAACATACCACTATTTTTAGCTCGCCGGGACGAATGTCCGTAGAGCTATTGTGATACCCCCGGCGTCGGCATCGGCAGCAAAAACTTTAAACTTGCTTGTGGAATGGAGACCTTAAGAGATGGGATGTTGATATTTAGCATGTGGCTTCCTTGTAATGAGAGCTTTCTTGTGGTACCATATTTGTAGACTTATTGACCTTGACCTTGCCCTTAGGGCAATATTTAAAAAACTTTAACCTTGCCTCTAGAAGGCAGGCTTTTAGTGGTAGGGTGTTTCTATTTGGTATGTGACTTCCCTATGATGAGAGCTTTCTAATGGTACCATATTTGTAGACATTTTGACCTTGACCTTTCCCTAAGGGCAATTTTTGAAAAACTTTAACCTTGCCTCTAGAAGGTAGGTTTTTAGTGGTAGGGTGTTCATATTTGGTATGGAACTTTCTTATGATGAGAGCTTTCTAGCGGTGCCATATTTGTAGACATTTTTACCTTGACCTTTCCCGAGGGCAATTTTTGAAAAACTTTAACCTTGCCTCTAGAAAGTAGGCTTTTGGTGGTAGGGTGTTTGTATTTGATATGTGACTTCCTTATGATGAGAGCTTTCTAGTGATACCATATTTGTAGACATTTTGACCTTGACCTATCCCTGAAGGCAATTTTTGAAAAAACTTTAACCTTGCCTCTAGAAGGTAGGCTTTCAGTGGTAGGGTGTTCATATTTGGTATGTAACTTCCTTATGAAGAGAGCTTTCTAATGGTACCACATTTGTAGACATTTTGACCTTGACCTTTCCCTGGGGGCAATTTTTGAAAAACTTTAACCTTGCTTATAGAATTTAGTTCCTCAGTGGTAGGGTGTTCATATTTGGTATGGGACTGTTTTGTGATGAGAGCTTTCTAATGGTTCCATATTTGTTGACATTATGACCTTAACCTTGCCCTGAGGGCAATTTTTTAAAAACTTGAACAGTGTTTCTAGAATGTTGACATTTAGTGGCAAGGTATACAATTTCGGTATATGACTTCCTTATGATGATAGCTTTCTGAGGGCACCATATTTTTAGACATTTTGACCTTGACCTTGCCCTTAGGGCAATTTTTTTTTAAAACTTTAAGCTTGTTTCTAGAAGTTAAGTGTTTACTTAAAGGGTGTTTATATTTTGTTTGTGACATCCCTATGGCGAGGGCTTTCTGGTAGTACCATTGCTGTAGACATTTTGACCTTGACATTGCCCTGGGGCAATTTTAAAAAAAAAACTTGAACCCTGTGATAAAAGTTATTCTTTTAGTGATAGGGAGTTCCTGTTTGACATGTGGCTTTCTTATATCACATTTAAGGTATTTATCACATACAATTACAAAAATGTATAACCTACAAATTAATTGTGCATGGGGGTTACTCCTATCCCTGGCGAGCTATGTTGTCTTCTGACAACTCTTGTTTCACAGGGCATGGACAAAATGAGAAACATTTGTCGGTTATCTCAAATTATACCAAGTTAGTTATATATGGTCAAAGTAGAGATAGTTTTAATAAGGTTATCAACAACTTCTTTTGATATTGAAATTTAGATTATCTCCACTTTTGACATTGTTACTACCTTGGTACAGGGAGATAACTGACAAATGTTTCTCGTTGTGAATTCTAAATGTGACAACATGGTTAAACTGGACTACAATGATTTTCTTTCATGCACATCTTCATAGTGATGTACTGCCTTTAGTTATCCCCTCGCCCAACGGAGTTGGGGAGGGGATATAGCATCTCGCCCGTCCGTCCGTTCGTCCCACCTCAGGTTAAAGTTTGCGTTAAGGTTCATATCTGAGAAACTACATGTAGCACATCAATCATCTTTGGTCAGTGGATGCGTCTTGGAGAGTGATCCTGCTTCAGATGATAACTGGGTCAATCGGACCTACATTTTACGCTTCAATGACTCAGGTTAAAGTTTGCGTTAAGGTTCATATCTGAGAAACTACATGTAGCACATCTATCATCTTTGGTCAGTGGATGCGTCTTGGAGAGTGATGCTGCTTCAGATGATAATTGGGTCACTCTGACCTACATTTTACGCTTCAATGACTCAGGTTAAAGTTTGCGTTAAGGTTCATATCTGAGAAACTACATGTAGCACATCAATCATCTTTGGTCAGTGGATGCTTCAGATGATAATTGGGTCACTCTGACCTACATTTTACGCTTCAATGACTCAGGTTAAAGTTTGCATTACGGTTCATATCTGAGAAACTACATATGGTGCATCAATTATCTTTGGTCAGTGGATGCATCTTTGATAGTGTTGCAGCTTCAGATGATAATTGGGTCACTTTGACCTACATTTTACACTTGACTGACTTGGGTTAAAGTTTCCATTAATGTTTATATTTGAGAAATTACATGTTACACATCAATGATTTAAATGTTTAGTGGATGTACCTTGAACATTTATACATCTTTAGATTATACTAGGGTTATTATTTCTTGACAGCGGGTGAGGGGATTAGCTGTCGTTTGCGACTGCTCCCATCTCTAGTTAAAGTTTCATTGAAATCTAACAAGCATATAGGAGGAGTTGCTTTTACAAATATGATAAAGATACAATGGAGAAAAGCTTATATACCACCCAAACTATATGTGAAGGGTTATAGCAAATGATGACAGAGTTATAACTGAGTTTTTCTGTATATTTTAGTTATTTAACATGTTTTATATTGAGGTTATTCTGCTTGGTAATTTGTTTGTTAGATGTGTATATATATATTTATATAATTATTATGGGAATATATTTATGGTTTTCATTTTGACATAATGTGTTCTGTCCTGAGATTGATAACTGAATCTTGGAATTCATTTTGAATTTTTTGCTGTAAATCAAGGTATAGATATTGAATTTGTCTGATAAATGGATTTGTTTTCTTTTACTTTTCTTTTACTTAATGCCCATTAGTGTCACACTATTTTCTTACTTTTTATACGACCGCAAAAAATTTTTGAGGTCGTATATTGATATGATACTGGTGGTGTCGTCGCCGGCGTCGGCATTGTCGTCGTCGGCGACTGTAGACTCTTCATTTCCGTGCGATAACTACAATTCTAGTTGATCAATCCTTATGAAATTTTAACATAATGTTGCTTGTCACAAAAGGAAGGTTGGGATTGGTTTTGGGTATTGTGGCCC
>MJUU01057800.1:21552-47303 GCA_002080025.1 Modiolus philippinarum | reverse complement strand
ACGGACGGACATGGTGATTCCAGTATACCCCCCTACTTCGTTGCGGGGGGTATAATAAAATAAACGTGTATGCTTAAACCACACCAATTGCAAGCAAATACATTTTGAATATTGACATTTTAGTAGGAAGCGCTAATCTAATCCAAACTGGTCATCATCTTTTTTCTAGATATGATAATTGCAAGCAACTTTGGATAAAAGGTATGCGATTATGGATAGTGAATATGAATTGCGTCAAGAATAACATAGAAAACATGTCAATTTACACATTTTATTTTCACAGTAAATGCACAATAAGTAGTTTTGAGCAGACAAGAATGATATCCAACAATGCATTGTCAAGCAAACTAGAAATTCCTGTCAGGACTAATCTTAAGCAAAATAAAACTGTGCATCTAGTATTTACAGTAATTATCCTAACTATTGTCAGTATTATTCTTACAAGGTAATTAGATATACAACAAAGTAGACCCAGGAAATAATTCTGTAAAATTAACATAACCTGTATATTACTGTTGCTTTGTTTACTGATGTTGGATTTTTTCCTTAACAATGTAAAGCGAATATCAGTTATCTTCTAATATTCATGTCTAGTCAAAAATCAATATAATGTTATAAATATATGAATATATAAAGAAAAAAACTATTTGCTCTTACAGATACTGTGTCTTTTGTATTAGTCATACATAATCCTATACACCATAAATCAAGTTCCATCAAACTATCGATCAATGACTGCACAGTTTCTTGTTCATGATTACAGACTTTTATTCTGTATGATGGCATATGGATGAAGTAATTTTGACACCAAGCTTAGATTTTGCATAATTATCTTTCTCCATGGCACTGATTTATTAGCTTTTGTTCCAACATTAAAAACATGTATTTTTTCATGAAATAATTAACTGCTAATTATTCTACTGTATTAGGATTTGACTTTTGAAACAAAAACACCTATTCAGATATTCTTTTCAATTTTGTTTAAGCATATTTTATTTACATTTTTAATATGTGGAATCGTATTTGTGATTTTGACCTATAAGCTTGCAATTTAGGTTTTGATAAATGTAATAAATGCACCCCAGCAGTAAAAGGGCAGGATTTTATAACAACTCACAGCATCGCAGGTGATAGCTAGTGTTTGGATAATTTCAAAGCCTTACAGTGAGAAGGATTTGCCATAGAATATAACAGAAGGAATGCACAAAATAAAGTTATGTGCATTTCTTCAGAAGTTATTTTGGAAAGACATAAAATAATAAATATTGGGCAATACTGACTAGTTTATAAGGTGACTAAATGACTATATATACTACATATTGTTTTACAATTATAATGCAACGAATTTGCATATGTATAACAACTACATCACATAAATATTAATTGCAAGTAATTACAATGAAAATGTATCATATACATAAATGTAACAAATTTGTGCATTCTACTTTTAACTTAAAGCAATGTAAAATAACATTGAATATTTTAATAAAAACTCAATGTTTGAAAGAATTGGTTTTGGCTATGAACTCATATCTGTATGTGCAAATAATGTAACACGTGCATATCAATATTCTTGTATAGTACTAGTAACATGTAATTTATAATAGTTTATTCTTATTATCTCATTATTTATTTCGGTCCTAAAACTATTCCTACACTACATACCTCTTAATAAAAATTCTCAATTATTCACCACACATTTTTTGCCTAATTAAATTTACTTATTTTCCTATAAATATTTTAGAAATATTTTTCAAATTCATATATGGCAAGATTCATTTATCTTTCGATCATCGAAATTCTGTAATCAATCCCGTTTCTGGATTTAATTGTAAACCCTATATCAATGATAACAGTAAGAAAATGGGCATATTTAGTTTTTGTCACTATTTATTAGTAATCTAAATTGCACTTCAAGAATATGGAAGAATATTGTTAATAATTTAAAACTAAAACAATATATTAACTAAATATATGAGAAACAGACACTACATTTGGACATGCACCATCATTCTATCCTAATTGTAATGGTATTCAGATCTCTATATCCTAAATTTATATTAGTTTTGCAAAAAATTGTAAAATGAAAGCAAGATAGGCACTGGTTATTTTTTTCAAAAGCAATAATAATAATGAAAATAAAATATTTAAAATATGGTATATTAAAATGTCTTTATATAAATATATTAGAAAATAAAAGTAAAAAAGATTTTTGTAAATACAAACTAATTTAATTACAAAATGCCAAAATGTACAATTCAGGCAAAAACTCTTAAAAGCATAAATGATTTTATGACAACCATTTGCAGCACTTTTCACATGATGAGAATGCGTAGTGATGCGTGAAATAAATGTATAACTATATATAATATCAAAAAAGTGACAAATAAAATATTTATAAAATTTATTATTTGAAAAATGAAAAGGAACACTCACAAATATCACAAATCTAACTTCTGTGTGTATTTCTTTTGAACATTTAAAATGCACAAAAATACATCACTAAAAGTGACATTATGTAATAGCCCCCTTTTATAATTCTTAATGAAACATGGATCTTAATTTACATACTCTAAGCAATAATACAACTTCAACAGAAAACAACATTATGATAAGAATCAACATGGTATAGGAATGGGATCGATGAAAAGTGAGGAGAGCAGATCATAAACCACACTGACCAACGAGAAAACTATTAACAAACTTAATTTTTTCTGTAACAAGTGCTTCCTCTCATCAACATCGTCTAAGTCCATTGAAGCACATTGGTTCCGTATTTGCTTAATATATACTTTGTAAGTTTGCAATGTGAATAAGGGACATTTAATGTTTGGTCCATCAACATGAGAAACGCTCACATATGAATAAAAAACAGGACATTACTTTGTTGGTCCAATATCTAAATTTCGAAGGAGATTTAGTACAGAAATAGACTATAGAGTCTAATGACTCTTTATACACGCTTAAAGTATGAAAATGGACGAACACTTGTTGATAAACATGAAAATGAACTGGTGGATTGTATATCACTATAAAGTCTTCAAGACCTTCAAATACAACCTAACAACGGGGAATCTCAAAATTTCTCCATGTCATGAAATACATTGTTTTGTATATCATGGCACTAATATCATCAAATCCATTGTATTTAAAATGTTTAATATTTATAATCTCATTGCACCTATTTTAGATATTCAAAGGATTCAAAATACATTTAATTTTCTCCAAGAAACGAATTACTCCTTTCAAGACAAAAAAAAAATTTTATGAACGAAATCCGTTTCCACTTTCTTAATATTTTCATAAAATTTTTTCTATTTCAATCCTTTATGGAACTCTAGTTGTATGTCCAGATCCACCATGTTTAGGTGAAAATATTTAGCTGTTATGCACCATTCATATGATAAATAATGAACATCGACACTTGATTTTTCATAAATTATAATTAGTCATTAATTTAATTAAAATTTCCTAGATTTATTCTTTCTTTTCCTCCGTTGTTTCTTCAGTTGGTTTTTCTTCTGATTTTTGTTCCTCTGTTTTTTCTTCGGGTTTTTCTTCGGATTTCTCTTCAGTTTTCTCCTCTTCCTTTACCTCTTCAATAGTTTGGTCTTCTTTGGTTTTTTCCTTTTTAAGATCATCGTCATCATCTCCCCCTTCCTTAACATCACCGTTCTCCTTTGGTTTTTCTTCTTCTGTGCCCTCTTCTTTCTTCTCTCCTTCTTCTTTTTTCTCTGCTTCACCTTCTCCGCCTTCTCCTTCGGTACCAGCATTTGGTCCCTTATATTTTTTGGTTTTCTTTACTAAACCAGATTCTATAAGACTGTATGCCATATCAATCAGAGTATCTTTCATTTCTATTGGAGTAATACCAAGAACATCCTTCATCTATTTCAGAAAAAGAAAAATTAGTAAAATATGAAACATTCTTTACTTTGCTTGGTTGCTGGACATGGACAGTTTAATTACAGCTGAATGTACCTTCTTACCCCGATTCTTGATCTCAAACGATGCAGTGAGTGATTGCATAGCCCTATCCTTGGCCGAGTTTGGCCTTTATATTTAGATCTTATTGGTTATTTATTCCCTATCAGGTTTTACAAGTATTTCGTTTTATGGACTTCCAAATATTTTGATTTTATCTGCACTGCAGAGATATTGGTTGTCGAAATGCGCATATGCAGAAACAATATTTACAGTAACTTCGGTTTTTGTTATTCAGTACTATTTTACTTATTCAGCACATACAAATGACAGCTTGAACCCAATCAAGTTGTATCGCCTCATTTATGTATGATCTATCTACCGTTTTGTCAATGTAACCTTAGCCTTTTCTTTGTTTTTGTTTGTTTTGTTTGTTAATTTGTTTCAATTTCCCATGTGAAGTTTAAGTCACTTTTTGCTTTCCACGGCACCACGGAATCTTTATATTTCAATAATTATAACAGTTTTTTTACAATACTAATCAACCTTAACACATTTGGTCAATGTAAATTTTCTTCAAGCTCCTGAATTAAACAATGATAGGATATTGAATAAATGCACATGATGCAAAGTCTCTACAAATACATGGTAAATCCAAGCAATGGAACAACGCTTTTGTTGTTTTTCATCTTGAAATCTTAACTTTTTACCTCTCACTAGCGTCTCTGGACGCCTCTAGGGTCACTTTGTCTTAATTGTTCAATAGGGTCCTCCATACTTTACCGAATGTCACCAAACTTAGTTTATCAGAACGCTAGGACTTTGTTCTTGTCATTTTTAGCAGTAATGTAATATTGCAGTCAGATTTGGAAAAATTGTGCACTATCAATACCCAATAGAATTTTTCAAAGACAAAAATCGGTCATTTTTTCAAGGGGTGGGCATGAAACGAAGGCTGGTTCTCCGTTGCTGATTGAGTAACAACTGTTCTTGTGGCCTGAAAATAATGTCACATAAGTGATCTCTGTGAACAAGACAAAGAAGATCGGTATGAATGCGCTTTGGGGTCAGAAGGGGTCATTAGACTCGAAAATTGGAAAAAATGGCATTTTCTGCAGATTTGGCTCTCCATAAACATTTCTGTTGACCGGAAGTGTTATTGAATCTATTATAGGTGGCCATCATTGGATAGTCAAGACTCTTAAGTTCAACGTGCATTACAAATTCTGAAGATTTAGTTCACTTCAGGTTGTAAAATTCTGATTTTAGAACAAAAAATACCAAAATTAGCACTTTTTCAAGGGGTGGGTGGATTCCCTCCCAACCACACATCCATCCTTCCCAATTTTCCTCCCATGCCGTCGTCCCCCAGACCGGCGTACCTGCCTTTATACAAGACAATAGGTATCTTCATCAGCATCCAACTCATTTGCATATTATCAACATAAATTTGCAAACATTCAAAAACGGCATATTTTCACGAAAAGTTCTGAGTGGTAAAGGGTTAAGTTTCTTTCATGATGCTATCAATGTCTGTCCTTTACACTTTCTTTAATATGTTTTTTACAAAGTATTAAGTGTTCAGTAATCAGATTAATCATAATAATTTACTAGCCAAGTGATTAAAAAATATTTTCAATATGCATATTATATGTGAAATACATTGTTTAGCAAATGTAGATGTAATCCTTACCCTTGAGTTGTCAAATTTGTACACTTTTCCAATATTAGGCAATATCATTTTGATAGTTCTATCAAACAGACTTGTCATCCATAAGATTGGGTTTGGACAGTTTGATGTTGGAACATTATAGCCTGAAAATAAAAATGTAAAGCATTACAAAAACTGTGTGGCAAATAGAGGAATTACTGAGACATACAATAGTCTTGCTTGCATTCATTTGACAACAAAAGAGAAATCTTCAATGTTTGTTATAGCGGATATGTGTAAGGGCATTCAGTTACATCTCTTGTACAATATGTCTATTTGTCAGTACGACTGAAGATTAAATTCCGATACATAGCTTATTTCATAATCCTATGCTTTAATATAGATTTTTACTAATGAAAAAGTTCACTTCGTGTAATTATCCTATTGGATGACTCAGAAAAAGTTGATTCACTTCAACAAATACAAATATTGACAATTCAATTAGCCATGTATGTTTGTTGCATTTAAATTGAATCCTATTTCATTGCACCAGACATCAACCCCAAATGAAAGCATGTTTTTGTAATGATTTGAAAAGTTTATAAATAAACAGCTATCCCAAGAAGTCTTCTTTAATTATCGAATTTAGAGAAGAAATGTACCTTGTGGTTTGAATTCTTTGGACAAAATTTGTGCCATTTCTTTCATCCATGCGTTTTGGTTAACAATCAGATGTCGCTTTCCTGAAAAGACAAAATCAACTGCTTTATGTTCTCTTAACATAATACATTCGACGAATTTAAACATTCAAGTTCACATAAAGCTAAAACATACATAGTCAATGTTTCTTTGTCCGTATGCTAATCAAAGTTAGCTCATTTCATAGATATGGTCCTATTTTTTTTTAAATTAGCTGATTTAACATTAAGATGCAAAAATTACTTTCATTAACCACGTGAAATTGAATAAGGTGGACCTCACTTATGAAATAACACAAACTTAATATCAAAAGTAGAAGTTCAAGTGGTACCCCATCAGAAAAGTGATTCAACATTTATAATTAAAGCAAGTATCTTGTTTTAAGTGTGCTTTGGGTGAAATATTAATACATGTCCTAAATTGGTATTGTGCAGGTGTTACATATATTTTGAAGGAGATGTCATTTTGTAGCTTAAATTATGTAATTTACACATGTATGTAGAAACCCTGTAACTAAAAACGAATATTAAGTCGTCTACAATTAAAGTGAAGTATTTGAGCAAATCTTAAAAATTTTATAACTACATAATCATTTTCCACTGGCATATAAGTCCTGTTGACACGTCCTGTTTTATAGTCCTTTCAGTAATGTTGAATCTCTAATGTAATATAAATCTAAATGCCCCCTATATTAATCCAAACATTAGGATGCAAACTGTCCACAAACTATAATTTTTCACAATACATTAATGTTTTTCCGAATCAATCTAACCTGCAGCTTCTTCCACTGTCATGGCTTTAATGTGTGCAGCGGCCACATCTCTCACATCAACTACAGCAAAGTTCAGTTTAGCACAGAATGGCTTTTCTCTTTCTAATAGTCGTTTTACAACCTGAAAAAAATAATGTCAACATTTAATACTTCTTGTTCAAATGGTCATGATTAAACAACTGCTTTTGATGAAATGTAGGTAAGCTAGCTCAATGTTTTTGGTCCTGCCATTAAATACCATTTATTCAAGTGGCAATGTTTATAGTATAACTAATCGACCGTGATGAATATCAATAATATTAATGTCACGAGTGCCGAACAACGCATGATAAAACGAGTTTTGGAACTTGTTCCAAAACGAGTTTAATCCTTTGCGTTGTTCGACACGAGTGATATCATCACGGTTGATTAGTTATACTCATTATTATATAGATTTTCAAATCTATAAACAGATTTTGGATGCAGTTTTATGGGGATTATCTTTTTAATATCAATGCGCCATGTGTTTACATTGACGATAATTATGTGACGTCATTTCCTAGAGTGAAAATAAATTGTTTTATTTCACTGAGTGAAAATATGAGATTTGTTTGATTAAGAATACTCGATAAATCACCGCTATTTACATAATAATGTGTTGTATTCTCTTATCCAGACACCCAGGCGCTCTATCAACTTCGGGGGTAAAACATTCAATGTTTTACTATATTATCTATGTAACTTCAACTTTTGATTTATTCATTCATTATTCGATATATATCAATGAAACTTGATATATACGTAAGGAACATCAATATTAATATCATATCCGAATTTCAATATCATAGTAGTTGTAACACCGATGATATTGCAGTTCAAACTTTTGATACTTTTCATATATTATATAGGTAAACTTCGTTAGCTTCATCGCGCTGTATTGAAGAGTACGATTTAAATCCTCTGTTCTGATTGGTCAATCCAGTACTGTGATGTCATACCAGTTCAGAAAATTAAAAAGTTATTAAGAAGTTTCCTCATCGCAAAGATCAGATCATAGTCAACCTTCGGAAGCACTTGGCAATACCTCTTTTTTTGGGGAGATCACACTGCTAATTTCAGTTTGCTGATGTTGTTTTCGGTGCCTCTGTTTGTGTTTTTCTTGTTGTATAGAGTACTGAATCAGTGCTACTAGTGCTTCAGTCCTGTTTTGCCAAAATGATTCTATTTATTGCTTTTGTTTCCTCACACTGGTGATTTATGATTTCGGTTCTTCTTGTTAATATGCTACAGTTGTTCCTTTATGTTGTTCTTTTGGACCTTTGATAGTTATTTTGAAAGATCATTCCAATCTTGATTCGACCATTCGAATAAATTTTCAAGAGAATTTAAACTGTCTATTTTTGAAAATGTTAAGCAGAATTATAAATCATAAACATTACGTTTATTATGTTTATCTGAATAAATGTCAGTTTATAGATTTAATCATGCAGTGACAAGGTCAGTCTAAAATAACTTGAAAAACACCAAAAATATAAAATATCTGTTTTGTTTTTACTGACCTCTTGACTTCTACATTGGGTTCCATTTATCAATGGAACCATGACATAGGCCGATTTTGCATTACATACCTCTAGACTTGTACATTGGATTCCATTAATCACTGGAAACGACATAGGCCGGATTTACTTTACTTACCTCTAGACTTGTACATTGGGTTCCATTAATCACTGGGCCCATGAAATAGACCGGATTTATTTTACTTACTCCTAGACCTGTACATATGATTCCATTAATCACTGGAAACGACATAGGCCGGATTTACTTTACTTACCTCTAGACTTTTACATTTTGTTCCATTAATCACTGGACCCATGAAATAGGCCGGATTTATTTTACTTACCTCTAGACCTGTACATTGGGTTCAATTAATCACTGGAACATGAAATAGACCGGATTTATTTTACTTACCTCTAGACTTGTACATTGATTCCATTAATCACTGGACCCATAGAATATGCCGGATTTATTTTACTCACCTCTAGACTTGTACACTGGGTTCCATTTATCACTGGAAACGACCTAGGCTGGATTTATTTTACTTACCTCTAGACTTGTATATTGGGTTCAATTAATCACTGGACCCATGACATAGGCCGGATTTATTTTACTTACCTCTAGACTTGTACATTGGGTTCCATTATTCACTGGACCCATGAAATAGGCCGGATTTATTTTACTTACCTCTAGACTTGTACATTGGGTTCCATTTATCACTGGACCCATGACATAGGCCGGATTTACTACTGATAATTCTATCTTGTCTTCATCTAAAATATAAAACTCGTGCATAACACTTAAAATAATAGCTAGATGCCAAAGTAAACTTTTCAGGTGTTAAGTTTTATATCAAGGCGTACTCCTACTTCAGATTCTAATTAAAAGAAAATGTGTCCATGGTACACGGATGCCCCCGCAAGCTCTAATCAGAGGTAAATGATTACATGTACCGAAGTTCCTGTAAATTTCCTTTTTTCATATGGCCATTTCGACAACTAATGTCTCATCAGTGCAGATAAAATCAAAACATTGGAAGTCCAGAAATCAAAAGATGTACAGTGCAATATTTAGTAATATAAACAAGCTGAAAAATCCTTTACGAAAATTTTCAATATAGGGCTTTAATTAAAAAAATCAAAGTTAACGGCAAATAGGATGTAGATCAGTGACGGACTTGAAAAGAGAAGACACGGTACAACTGATCGTACTAAAGCTTCAGTTCAGATATCAAATCATTACTGCATACACAAGCTGAGCGATCCATGACAAAAATTTTCAATATATGGGTATAATGGGGAAAATGACTACGTCGGTAAACATGAAGTAGTATATGCACAGACTTGAAAAGGGGATACACGGTACAACTCGCCATACCAAAGCTTTAGACCAAATATCAAATCATTACTGCATACACAAGCTGAGAAATCATTGACAAAAATTTTCAATATATTACTACAATGGAAAAATTAAAGTTATCGGCAAACAGGAAGTAGACGAGTGACTGACTGGAAAAGGGGAGACATGGTATAACTCATCATTCCAAAGCTTCAGGCCAAATATTAAATCATTACTGCATACAGAAGCTAAGACATCCTTGATGAAAATTTCGGCATGAACGGATATACGGACGTACCGATGTACAGACGGACAAGGGTAAATCTTTATTCCCCGTCGCCCACGGCGGGGGCATAAAATCACATTCTCAAATCCGTATTTGTCGAATTAGTTATTCATAGTTGGTTCAAGAGTAAACACAAGAAATTCCCACTGAATTGTCATCTACAAATAACCACCCGTCATGTTTTTTTTAATCAATGTTCTTTTTCTCATAATGCACATTTACAATTAGGTTTCAATATCAAGTTGCCTTTAAAAGTCATAAAATTAAGGAGTATATTCCTGGTAAAATGTAGTGTCAATTCTCGATCATATCGGAGGGTTTCCAACTGCCCGTGTCTTTCTGTCTCTTGGACAATTCTGTTCGGTAATTTAGTTATTACCCCCCCCCCCCCATCGTAAAATATATTTTCAGAATGTTATTTATACCGATGAAACGTTGGTTGCCAAAGTGTGTTTCAATTTACTGCAATCCAATATCATAATATATATTTAAATACTCAAGCTGTTGAAGCAAATGCTACACAGATCAATGCATTTGCACGTTTAATTCAATTTGTTATACCTGGAAGTTCTTTAACAAAATCCCATGCTGCCTTTTCTGCTAGAGTTTTACTCTTGCCATAGGCGTCAAGTTTGTCTTTTTCTGGGTCTGTCCAGTCTTCTTCAGTAAACACTTTATTTGGATCTGCCGCTACTGCTGCTGGACCCCCTATATCATAAAACAATTGACTATCAAAAATAGAAGAACTTAAGGTCAAATATGGGTTGGAGTGCTGTTTTTTTTTTTAATATTGACAGACTTTTACACTTGAACACTTCTCGTACATTTGTACTGTATTTCAATACAAACACTTGAAGTAATAGCAAAATATTAAGTTATTTATGTAATATAGGAATAGGATATATGACTCAAACTTTTTAATAACAAAATTATCAACTATTCCAGATACATATTTTTAAATATTTTCGAAATAAATTCATATCACATCAACAAAACAGTGTTTATATAAACTAGAGGCTTAGAGACTGAGCCTGTATCGCTCACCTAGCAAAATGCTTCTACGCCATACATGACTAAAAANGTTCTTCATTAGCAACCATGTTTATTGTCTGATCCTATTGAAATGAATAGTTTTTGCAAAGGACCTTCTATACATTTCAGAGATGACGATTACAAGGATGGTTATCTCATTCCTGGCTCCAATGTTAAACTATGTTCTGCACTGGAGGCCATCTTTTTTGTCAGATACAAGTACCTTCCATACATCCTTACTGTAAAGATTGGTTGAATTTGCTTCAGTAGCTTCAGAGGAGATAGAAAATAGATGTTTTTCCCTTAGGGTCCCATGTTAGACTATGTTCTGCGCTGGCAGCCATGTTTTTAAAGGAATCGGAAAAATTTCGGCAATCTCCTTTAAAGACCTTCCATACATCATTCCTGTAGTGTTTGGTTCAATTTGCTTCAGTATCTTCAGAGGAGATAGCAAATATATGCTTTTCCCATAGGGTCCCATGTTAAACTATGTTCTGCGCTGGCGGCCATGTTTTTTCACGGATCGGAAATATTTCGGCAAACTAAGTAAAGGACCTTCCATACATCATTCCTGTAAAGTTTGGTTCCATTTGCTTCAGTAACTTTAGAGGAGATAGCAAATATTAGCTTTTCCCATAGGGTCCCATGTTAAACTATGTTCCGTGCTGGCGGCCATGTTTTTTCACGGATCGAAAAAATTTCGGCAAACTAAGTAAAGGACCTTCCATACATCATTCCTGTAAAGCTTGGTTCCATTTGCTTCAGTAACTTCAGAAGATATGGCAAATATTTGCTTTTCCCATAGGGTCCCATGTTAAACTATGTTCTGCGCTGGCGGCCATGTTTTTTCACGGATCGAAAAAATTTCGGCAAACTAAGTAAAGGACCTTCCATACATCATTCCTGTAAAGTTTGGTTCCATTTGCTTCAGTAACTTCAGAGGAGATAGCAAATATTTGCTTTTCCCATAGGGTCCCATGTTAAACTATGTTCTGTGCTGGCGGCCATGTTTTTTTCACAAATCGAAAAAATTTCGGCAAACTAAGTATAGGACGTTCCATACATTATTCCTGTAAAGTTTGGTTCAATTTGCTTCAGTAGCTTCAGAGGAGATAGCAAATATATGCTTTTTCCCATAAGGTCCAATGTTAAATCTAAGTTCAGCACTGGCAGCCATGTTTTTTGGCGGATCGAAAAAATTTCGGCAAACTAAGTAAAAGACCTTCCATACATCATTCCTGTAAAGTTTGTTTAAATTGGTCCAGTGGTTTCAGAGGAGATAGCCAAAATGTGAAAAGTTTACGGACGACGACGACGACGGACGAATGACGACGGACGCCAAGTGATGGCAAAAGCTCACATGGCCTTTGGCCAGGTGAGCTAAAAACGATGTTATTCTCATGTCTCACAATACATTCAAAAGGGGCTGCAGAAATCAAAAGCCGTTGTTGAATCATTTACAGTGTGACGTTATTTCCATAACGTCACAAAAACCTTTGCTCTAGGAATGCTGCAAAGGCGAGCATACATAGGTTGCATTATTTGAAAAAGTTATTGTCAAGAAGAGCAAACATTTGTAACAATAACTGAAAAAAGGTTATTGACAAGAAGAGCAAAACATGCGTAACAATATTTAAATTATATAATGTATATATTATATTCCTATTAGGATCGTAATAATCCATAGCAAATGTGAACATCTTCGTGTTCAATAACTGCTTTGTGTATCGTTGTCCCTCGAGTCAATTCATTTTAAATTGGTGCAGTAAGTGATAACTGCATTTCGTATATATTTTTCCCTTTTTAAGAATGATTTCTTATTTCTTCATTCACTAAAATATTTTATTTAACTTTCAAATATAAGAAAAATGGTTTGATGTCTAAGATTTTGTCATCCTAATGTGTTCGTGTGACTGTTTCAAGGGTTACTTGTGCAGAATTTTCAGTATACTTTTAATATCAAATACACTCATTTGTTCAACAGCAATGTTGATTGAAAGATTACAGACAAATACTACTAATTGCTTTTCAACAAGTTTTTATGTCGTAATACTTAGTTAGAACATCCTTCTCTTTTAGAAAATTCCTTGGTAAAACTAAAACCCGTACAAAAACAAGAAACACAATCTTGTAAATATGTAATGGGGAACTTAATTAAAATCAAAACATCAGAATTTTCATAAAATAGACTCCTCGTGTAATTAGAAAAATTATTAAGACAACTTAACAGCATTGCTTGCTTTTACATTTATAGAAACCTACTTGTAATCAACTACTTATCTACTTACAGCCAACAGCAACACAAGAACTGGTAATGACAACACGTTTGACGGATTTGGCCTGAACACATGCTTTAAGAATAGCTTGTGTTCCTTCAACGGCAGGTTGTACTAACTCATTCTCATCTTTTGGAATAGTAGCTGGGAATGGACTGGCAACATGTAACACGTTCTTAACGTCTTTGACAGCCCTGAAGAAAAAGGCATTAATGACTGTCATTAACTTTCTACAGTTTGTTTTAAATTCCTCTTATACAAAATTTTTCATTAGACATACAAAATGTAGTTCTCATTAATGCATGCTTCAAAAAAACCCGTTTCATCGATCATTAAAAAACTTCTTTGATAGATATCCCTTGTAGAAAAAATGAAGTTTGCTAAATACTGGGATGATTATTTCGTTCACCTGTCTACGACCTCTCAATAGCAATTGCTTTTGAGTTACTACCGCACACTGCCACAATGGAAGGGGAGTTTTGGCGCGCCATGAAACCGGTGAAACCCACTATTTGTACTAAGTCAGGACCATGGCGGTCGACAATATTTCCGGTGGTGTCCACCTGATTTGTCTTTTGGTCTCATGGGCTTCGGCTCTTGACAACTCTGTTCGGTATGATTTTGTTATTACCCCCATTTCCTATTATTCTTAGATATCTGGACACGCTTTCCGATTCATTCCAAAAGGATCTAATTAAATGAGTGTTGTTTAGAGTAAAATAGTCTTGACATCACTCGATCAAGAAATCAGAAAGTAAACAAAAAAGTCTTATTGATATGATTACTACAAACAAAATACAGCTGTGGAATTATTTTGTAATAAATAGAATTATAAGTTGTCAGAACTCATAGGAGAAACAGGCGGAGTATATTAACTGACTTTGAAGCAGGGTTAGAAAATGTCTCGAAATAAGAGACGCCAATTGCCCTATTTATTTCGAACGCTTTTAAGTTATCTGCTGTTAATTAGCATGTCACCATGACAATAAGAAACATCTTTTCGGTTTCTAAGTAGTGAGCAGCAAATTAAGGAATTAAACTGAACAAGAGAACAAAGTTTATTTGATTGTCTCAAAACATAATGACGGAGTTATACTTAGGTACAAAATGGCAATGTCATCAACTTGTTTCGACATAAGCTAAACGTGAAAACGGTACAAATATTCAACGAGACAATAAGATAAGAAGCGTCCACAACTTTCATAGTACGAAACTGACACGTGTTTCTTATTGTCGATTATATTCAGCGCTATAAACAGAAACAGCCAAAGTTGACAACTGTCTTCCAAAGCATTTTCTACAGAAATAACTGCTCATCATCGTCACATATCTACAACTATACAAAAAGTCACATGGATAAATAGGATAAGTATATATCATCTATACACTTACGCTTCCCAAGACTCTGGTTTAGTGAGATCTGCTTCAACGAGTTCCAGTTTGTGCTCTGCCTCAGGACAAAGTTCATTGAGGCGTTTGACCTTGTCTTCATCCTGTAGACTTCTCACCGTCCCTCGGACTTTGTACCCTTGTTCTTGTAATTGTTTAATAATATGTGAGGCAATAAAGCCAGAGGCTCCGGTGACCAGGACCGCTGCAAAAGGAAATGCATAGATTAATAAATTATAACAAGACTTTACATTTACCAATGATTGTACTTGCATATATGAAAAAGAAAGGAAATGTGGTAAATGTCAAGGAGACAACATCCCATATCCAGGTTAAAACGACCCAAAACAACGCACCTAGGGGTCACCGTACGGTCTTCAACACAGTGAGGAACATCACACCATATAGCAAGCCCTAAATATGTTGCCTTGTTAAGAAGACATTGAAACTCTTTTTTTCTTCTTAACTCGTCTATTTTGTGTGAAATCTAAATTGTGTGAACAAAAAAGTTTTCAAAGATTTTGAAAATTTCCACTACATATTCGTTTTGTAAGCAATAAAAATTGCATAAATAAATCAATTTCTGTTGTATATATCTGGTGATATGTTTTACAGAAGAATGGGTTCGGCGATATATGCATTCTAAATATCCCGGTACATTTATTGATTTTTTTTGTGCCGATCATTATCAATGTTGAAAATGAAAATACTTGTGTTTCAAACTAAAGATAAAATCTCTATCCTGCAAGTTTTTATAGCTTCAACCTTTCACAAGAAGTCAGAATAACGAATACAAAAAATTTTTAAAAAAATCCTATAATCTGAATTAGTTAAGCTGTACAAATACAAAATCGACGCTAATAATGACATCTCCAATTTTCAAGGATAAACGTGATAAACTTTATGCTTTTAAAAGCAAAGGATAACAATAAAGTTGACGATTGAAAAAAAAAAACACAAATAGACATTTTAAACACTAATACGATGGTAAAGCATATTATGGACAAATCCAGTTCATACGAAAGCTCAAGAAAAATCACGAGAATCTGAATATCAGGGAAAGTACAATTTTATTAAGAATATAATGATCAGATATCACGAGGGCCATAAAGGAAAATAAAATTCGCATGACAATTATACTACTAGATGTTTTAATACAACCACCGACATATAGAAATAAAAAAACCGATTGTTAATGGCGTAATTTTTGAACCAATTAGAAAATGCAAGTCCTGAAACACTTTAAACACTACCCAGAACATGCATAATTATGTTCAGACATAAATGCCTTTTTCATATACATTCTGTGGAACATCTTATATGAGTAATTTAGTTCTCGGTGGTGAATGAATACAACTGAGATGTGGACTAAAAATCCAACTTAAATTTGATACATCTATCAAAATATTTTTAAATATAATTTTAGAAAGTAGTTATTCATGTGGAATTCCCACTAATGGCGAATACATCCTAAAAATGAAACTGCACTTAGGCTTACTATATCTATGCATAAAATAATATCACACGGCCTGAGGTTACAGACATCTATTTCTTAATAATTAATGAATGCATATTGATTCATTTGTCACGATAAGTACAGTGTATTTTATAACCTGTAGAAGAACGCAATGTCTCCAACCTGTAAAATAGGACAACTATTGGATCCGTCAATACTGAGAGCAATGACTCATTACATCTAAACAGCACCGAATGACGTAATGCAATCAACAATGCTTTATATAGATCGGAATCGAAGATAATGCTTCTGGATTCGGATTAACTTGTGTCCACCTTCAAATGGAATGAAAGGGTGGAAAGTAGACACTCAACTTTGCTGGTTTGGTGGGAAATATCTCCAAATTTAATTGCCAGTACTTGACACTTAATTGCCAAGTATGTTGAGTTAATAATGTAAAAGTCAAGAAGGTGTTTATTGTTAAAAATGTTAAATTCCATCTCATCTGCAGATAATGGTGATCAAAGAGGCATTAAATAGCTACAATGTAAACTGTAAACACTTTACTGCAATTAATTAATGCTATTTTTTGTTGGCCTTAAAGTCAATCAAAATTTGCATTCACTGCATTTTTATTATGCTTCCCGAGAGCACATGCATTCATGTAAATACCTACATCACAGACTCTTATAAATATGTCAAAGAATAATATTTGTATATTCTTATGTTAGAAATATAAAGAATGCAAATTGACAGCTAATTCCCTAAAATTGAAACATATCGTGATATAAACCTATTCCTGCCGCTAGGGCTCAAAGGACATGTATCACATGCAATGTGCTGGATTGTGAACTAATTTCTTCATAAGCTGTGCGAAATTCCGAAATGTTTAAAATAAAACAAAGTATTTTACCAGCTACGTTTATAAACAAAAGTATATTACTTGATGAAAAAATGGATATCCTTTAATAGCTCGATTTATTAAATAAAAAAATACCGAACTTACTGTTAATTTATTTTCTGCATATGCGCATTTCGACAACCCATGTCTCAGCAGTGCAGATCAAACCAAAACATTTGGAAAGTCATTAACCGAAAAAGTGTAAAAGCTGATAAAGAACAAATAACCATGAAGGATCTAGAAATAGAAAAGCCAAAATTCAGCCAAGGACAGAGCTATAAGGGAGATTTAATTTTAGACAAAATTTTATTATTTTAATTCAATAAAATCGGTTTTCGGGTCGGTACCGCAGTACTGACTACTAGGTCGCTGAATACCATCGGGGATTTACAGTCAACAGCAGAGGAATCGGCCCGGTGGTAATAAATAACAAAAACCGAACTTACTGTTAATTTATTTTCTGCATATGCGCTTTTCGACAACCCATGTCTCATAAGTGCAGATCAAACCAAAACATTTGGAAAGTCATTAAACAAAAAAAAATCTTAGCCCTCCTGCGTAATTCTGAGAAACCCAATTCCAATTATTGCTTTGGTAGTCTAAATCTTCTCGCATACCTAACTACATGCTTGAAATGTGCTCGTAAAATATGATTATTTAATGACATACTATGTTGCTATGGTAATATAGATGAATTTGTTTTCCATTTTGTCAAATATTTATCTCAAAGGAATCTAGTCCATAAACATTTATGTTTGTAAATCGTTGGGGGTATGGAAATCATACTGTTTCAGCATGGTACATAGTAATCAGCTGTGTAAGTCATTACTTTCTAGTATTACATCATAGTTCTGTTGTTTAGATACTTGACATAGATCTGTATAACGTCACACCCCTTCCTCTCTGGAATCTTAAGCAACAAAACACTTACACACTACCTTACGTTATTGCATCTTTATTCAGGAAAAATATGTACAATTCTCTATTTTTTTCTGGAGGATAAATCCGATATACTATACACTCTCATTTGTGCTAATGTAGCAAAAAAGGTTCATTCATTATGCACACAAGTAGTGACTTGTAAAAGTTTCAACATTGAGGTCTTTAGGTTAATCAATATGTTAAAGGCTGTATGGCATATTATTTGTACTGATTCTTCCACGTTGAAGCGTTAAAACTATGCCTGAATTACGTATTTACTGAATATGACGGTATCAAAATAACGAACGAATTTACGGATCAGATTGCAGTGATCAACGTCATCAGGTCTGAACTCAGACTAAAGCTTTTAATGTTAGCACCAGAATGCAGACAATAGCAAAGAAAGACAGACAGAATTTATCTGTTTTTTACGAATTTATCAGGTCAGAACTCAGAATGAAGCTTTCATCTTTTTACTGAATGTATTAGGTCAATACTCAGACTGCAGCTATCAACGTCAGCATCAAATACATTAAGTCAAAACTCAGACTGAAACTACCATGTATCAGGTCAGAACTCGAATTGAAGCTATCAACTATTTGCTGAATGTTTAAGGTGAGAATACTATACAACTGAAGCGATCAACGTTAGCACCGACTGAATAAGTTTAAAAATTAAACTGAAGCTATCAACCTACATCAAACGTATTAGGTCAGACCATAGACAAAAGCTATCGACTTTCTATATAAGGTAAATACTCAGACTTAAGTATATCAACGTTAGTACAGAATGAGTCAGGACGCAGACAGATACTTTCAATTTTCACCGAATATATCAGGTCAGAACTCGGAGTTCATTTATCAACGTTTATAAAGTCAGAAATCAACCTTTCACCGAATGTAACGGGTCAGAACTGAGACTAAGGCTATCAACGTTAGCACCAAATGGTTCAGGTAATACTGATACTGAAGCTTATCGACGTTAGCACCGTATCAGGTCAGAACTCTGACTAGCTTATTGACATTAGCACCGAATGCACAGGTCAGGCTTCAGACAGACGTTTATCAATGTTTGCACTCAATGTATTAATGTATTTACTTAAATTGAGCTATATCAAAGTTTGCACCCAATGAATAGGTCAGATAATATTTCTTAGAATTAAGATTATATTAATTTTGTTTTGCGTTCGATGATTGACGTGCACCTAACGACAAATAATTCCATTGTTATTGTACACAAGATTTGAACTCTTAGAGCACCATATTAATTTCCAATAATTCAGTTAGAAGATATATCGGTTATGAGATGAATGTATACGGAAAAGACTGAAGAAGATATTTAATGCATAATTGAATATATAACTGATTTAAAACGTCACAAACCCCTCTAAGAACAGCCATCATTTGATT
Source organism: Modiolus philippinarum (assembly GCA_002080025.1). Classification (NCBI taxonomy): domain Eukaryota; kingdom Metazoa; phylum Mollusca; class Bivalvia; order Mytilida; family Modiolidae; genus Modiolus; species Modiolus philippinarum. Next base: position 27,716 of record MJUU01057800.1, on the reverse strand, counting down.
GGTTGTAAACTTGATAAATTTCTCTACAAATAACTGAGATTTTTGCGTAAATACATTCATTAATGTGGATATTGCAGGGGAAATATTCAATAAATTGTATCATCAGACCACTGGGTATGGTCTCCACATACTCGGTATGGTGTATGTGGTTTCTTCAGTATACTTCAGTGTATCTCTTTAACCAGAGGATCATGTTGTATCACCTTTGTCAGAGAGGGCCATACCCCATGCAAAGCTTCGTGCTTTTACATCATAAAAATATCTTTAAGGAATCGCCTTTTCTTGACTTGTCTTTGTCAAATGACCGAAAATCTGGCAAAATTAATGTGTATCTAAATGGAACACTTGAAAATAAAAGGTTGTCACAGTAAGTCAAGAGTGCAATTTTGTACTCTAATCTCCCTGAATAGCACAAAATATGCTATTCCATTCGTTTTTCTACTATATATATATATATATATAGAGCTATCGGAATTGTGTCTGTTAAAAGGTGCTATCGGAATTTTCTATCGGAATTGTGTCTGTTAAAAGGTGCTCATAACTATGCAACGACGCAAAAATCTCTACTTGACTGAAAAATTCATCTTCAAAAGAGTAAAAACCTATCATAAACATAAATCTGTGGTATATTTTGCTATTATTATTATTATAATTCTGAAGTGTTTTGCTATCGTATGGTCAATGAACGGGGCGTGTCACTGTCACCCTTTGTCGGCTTCTCGTCCTTTTCATGATATAATTCATTTCAAGACGTCATACTATAACCTGGTCGTTTTGTCATCTGCAACAGTCGTCTGTAATTCAATTTTCATATTAAAAAAAACCAAAAAAAAAGGCAAACATTCGAAGGCTTCGTCAAAACCCTTTTGGAATTTGTGACCTTTCTTTCTTAGGATATAGGGGCTTTAACAGAGAGAAATAACCCATTAAGAGTCATTTATTTTTGTTCATTTTTTTTTGTAAAGAGAGAACACAAAGTAACATATTGGAGATTTATATCAGAAAAAGTTGGATTGAACAAGAGCAAAAAGCACAATTACGGTGTACTAAACTCAGACATAACGCGATTCTATTGGGATGCATAAAAAGTATATATTTTCCCATAAATGTCAATTTGTGGAATTCTGAAACGTGTTTCTAAATTATTGTATAAATAAGTCGGAGGGATCTTACAGCATCTTTATTAAATGTCCGGAGATGAACTCTCTTCATCAATCATCAATACAGACCAGAATAAATGTTAAAATGAGACATCGATGAAGCTCGGGATAGATCGAATGTCTGTGTTTAAATCTTGAGGTTTAAGTTGCATCGTGTTTGATTAGTATGCAGTAAAATGTTGATATGTAACCAGGACAACTAACTTAAACATATATTGATTTGTGTCAAATCATTCAGTCGTTCTTCAAGCTGAGTTGCATATTGCTTTAAATCTGTTTTTCTGTGGTAAAATGTCAGTGCCATTGATGTCTGTAACTAACTGGTTGTTTTTTATTCACCGTAATCATGAATGATAATGAGTTCAATATTTCAGCTCTGAAACTATTCACATTTACGTATGTACAAGTTCTTAAAAGATTGAAAAAAAGTTAATACTTTTGATTTCTACAAATTCCAATTGTAATAATGCACATCTCAAAATTACGAACAGTTGGTGGTGGTGTGAAAAAAAAAAAGCAACTGGATGACAATTTGCAAGACCTAAACTTTCGCCATGCAGAATCAGGAAATGGTAGCTGTTCGTCCTAGGGGAAAACACGCGCAACAGTTTGTCAAATTGCAATCATTTTAAGCAACAATCCGTCACATTCATGTTTTTTTTTATTTTGCTAGGATTCTCTTGACATTGATTTCGTTTGATATATTTTTCTGTCGATCTTTGCTGTTTTAGTGTTGTAACAACATTTTATGCATTAAAGTAAATATCTCCCGAGATATTGACACAAGCAAACAATGTAACTGACAATTCATTTTCCAAGGATTGCAAATTTTATATTTTTACAGCATCAATATTGTCCGATGGAGAGTTACGACGGTTGGTTCTCATATTTTAATCAGATAATTGTCACTATAATGGACCCTTATTTACATAATAATGGGACATATGGCTAGCTGACACATAACATCTACGAGAATCAATTTCCTTTGGCAAACAACTTTCATAGAAATATTTTCAACATTTCCATATTGAATTAGTGAGTTTTATTGATTGTCAGATCAATAAAGTATCTTATTTTTGTCTATATGTTGCTTTTTCATGACAAAAATGTTTTGGACATGTTTTACAGCTCTTTGTCTGCATATTCACACCTCTCAGTGTCGGCCGAGGATTGCCCAGCTGATCAGAGATGTTTAGTTCCTGGTAATATAAATAGACAATTTGCCGATTGCGTCTATTTAACAAAATTAGTAACAATACCATAACTAGCGTCAGACATATGGTAATTATACGGCGACTTGGTAGCTGTAAAATGTTATAAATAGACGTTATTAAATATCACACTACCAATTTCCATTATAGCTGAAGTTCCATAGATCTGTACCATATTTATTGTGGGAAATATTTCAACCATTTTTGAACCACAACTTGTATATGCTTTTCCAAATATTTGCACGTTACATAAGTCTGTATCTCTATAAATGTATGTTCAAAATGCAAACTGATCTTCCAGACATTTCGAATTGATTGATCGTTGAAACCCACATGAAGCAAAAACCGGATTCGTAAGTTTTTTGTTTCGAAAATATTCACTTTAGTTGCATTGTGCTCTTCTTGTCAGAATTCGTTTTCAGCTAAATTTAATTCAAATGATAAAACACAATCTTGATATAATTAATGTATATTTTCCATAATATCATTATCTTCAAGCAAGATTCTTTTCCATTATCTTTGACTGTTTGAAAAGTTTTAGATAGTTTTCATCCATACAAACGTTGAACTTGTGTTAACAACCTTTTTATCGACTAATGCTTATGAGGTTGTTAATCCATGAAATAAAGCATAGCCCCATGATTATGATCTGTCAGATATTAAGTATTTTAAGTAGATGTGGTAATTGTGCATGAACTTTCATCGTTGAGCGTGAGTGGTAGCGGCTCTATTGTTGATCATTGTTGTGTTTGTCATTTGCCACATTCTGTATAAAATGGGGTTCTTTTAGCAAAAATTATGTATTTCAATCTTCTTGCAAAAATGGGTTCAATCTCTTTATAGAAACACCGATAGTCTTTCTTCAATACCATGCATACAATGAGGCAAAAAAAATATATATCAGGACAGGAGGAAGCTGAAAAAAAATAACCAGGATGACATAAATGAAGCAAAATTTCTGGCTTGGACCGAATAAAAAATTACAGGATTACTTCGAGTGAAAAAAAAANTCCCCCCCCCCCCCCCCCCATTAAAATCAAATGGTTGCTCCCTAACACATGAATCATAGCCACAAAGTGTCTTCCTGTGGACTTTGTGGATATGAGAAAACCAGCTTAATGAGGTGGTCTATAGTACAAATACAGTATGGTTATCAGTCTTAATTTCAAAGAACATATTTCTTTCTTTTATTTGACAGGAATTCATACGGGAAAGAACTAAAATAATGTACCCTCCGACTGCAGGTGTTAAGCAATTCATCACACTTGTTTTTCTGACTTAGTCGGGACCTTGTCCAAATTTGAGTGTCCTAACATTTTTGTTCATATTCCGTTTTCTTTCCGTAAATGGCTTAAATGCTTTTTTCTTAGTCAATAAAAGAAAGGTCTTAACTATAAACTAAGAAAATATTTTAAAAATTAAATTTTTTGAAATATTACTTTCTTGACATGTTTACAATATTATAATCCGTAATTAATTAATAGTAGTAGAATCTGTTTTGGTTATTTACAAATAATAGATTCTGGTAAACAAAACTAGAGCTGTCGGACCGATGAGTGATAACGTACAATTACACGCTAATATAGTAAATTCTTTATTGTAAGATGACACTTATATTTGCGGAATTCGGTCAGTGACACTCCGAGGTACATTTGAGTTTATAATTATAAAATTGAATATTCATTATACTTTAGACATGTGATACAATATTACTACTTATTTTAAATATCACGGGAAACTGACAATTTATTTTCAAACCCGTATATTCCCATATACGGAAAAAATGTGTGTATATTTTAGTTATTTACTAATTTTCCTGTCGACTCAACACATCTTGCAAGTGCACCTTCTTCAATGGTATGCGAAACATGTTTCCACTTCATAACTTTTGCATAGTAGAAAATTTGAATGAAATTTATTCGATAAAACACAGGTCATCACTGCTAGTTTTGATAAAAAGTTTATGCTAATGCCTGATAAGATGAAAGCCAATTTTTGCCAGTGGGTGAAAAGTATTTTACAGACTCCGAGTGTATTCAGAATGCGATCTTTCAACGCAATAGGATTGTTATCGATGTAAACAAATAAAAGAAAGTATGATTAACCCTTTCATGTAAAACTGTGGTCTTTATTGCTCATCCCAATGCTAAATATATATTTTATTACGAGACATTTCAAGGCACACAAAATAATGTCGCCCTGACCACTAAAAAATGTATAGACATGTTGACATGTGATTTATCCATGATTTATCATCAAAATGTTTGATCATTTGGAACAAATGTAGGGAATACTACGACTTAACAGTAAAGCACCCTGCACTATAGTCCGGGGAAGTTACTGGGAATTAATTTTCTGCATATGCGCATTTCGACAACTTATGTCTCTTCACTGCAGATTAAATCTAAACGTTTGGAAGACCATAAACTCAAAGATGTTCGAAAACTGATAGAGAACAAATAACCAATATGATCTAAATGTAAAACAAAAATCAGCTAAGGACAGAGCTTTGCATGAGGGAGATACTCCTTAGTTTTCAACAAAATTTACAAAAAATTTAGATATTGCAAGGTTCCAAATAGAATCGGCTTTCGGGTCAGCACCGAAGTACTGACTAATGGGCTGGTGAACAAACTCGGGGACTAACAGTCCACCAGCAGAGACATCGAACCAGTGGTAATAAATAACTAAATACCGAAGTTACCGTGGCTGTGAATTAATTTTCTGCATATGCGTATTTCGACAACTTATGTCCCTTCAGTGCAAATAAAATCTAAACGTTTGGAAGACCATAAACTCAAAGATGTCAAAAAAAGGCGTTCGGATAGCAGATGAATTTCGGGCTACCTCTTCTGTGAAGAACGAGTTATAAGCTCATTGCTGAAGGAACAGTCAAAACTCTCATTGTGACAATCATATTTCAATACGCAAAAATAGTAATGGTGCATTACATGATACCCCGTCACGTTTCACAAAATTTCAAAGTTGAAAGAGGCATAACTCTCATGTACAAGAATTCGTTCGGCACAGTGGGGCGCACAAAGATGGACGACACCAGTTATCTCGATAAATTTTTATATGAATTTATACAGGACTTCGCTTTCAACCAAGAAATTAAAGTACTTATTTTGAAAATTTTGTTTCGGCGTTCATCAGAGTTGGAACTTTAAAAAGTTATCTTTATATTGATGCTTTTTAAAATTAAATCGGTTAACTAAAAGACCGGTCACTTTTACCTCGAAAATTACTACTAAAATTGGCCATTTTCTACGTATATTCCAGCTTAATTTCAAGACAGTGCATCATTTCAATCTTGAATTAAAAATACTTCTAGTTATAACTCAAATTTGGCGTTCATACCACTGGAAACTAGAAATAATGCTGTTTACTAGGATATTTTTTATTTCAAAAGAAAATGAATTTATCACCGGTCACTTTTAGGTTCAAAATGATGAAATTTTCAATAAAATTCAAGAAAACCATACTACCCCCGCTGTGTGTAAATTATATCAATATCGGGTGTTAATTGTGTCATTAATATGATAACATTAAACATATGTATTTGGATGTAAGGAATAACTTTAAATTGAACTTTATATGGCCATTGATGCAGGCGAGTTTTATTTCGTGTATTTTATAAAACATTGTTAAAACAAATTTAGAGTGAAAACTTGTTACATTTCTAGTCGGAAGAGTCTTCTTTATTTTCATTAGGGAACGAGCATTTATTTTGTGTGTGTGTGTGTAATAAATAAAAGTGACAATAAAAATCCGAATCAATTGTGTGTGTGTG